>RYFJ01001206.1:0-185585 GCA_003991445.1 Oryza meyeriana var. granulata | reverse complement strand
AGTAAAAAAAAGAAGAGGGAAAAAAGAACAACATAGAATCAAACTACCAGCTTAGTTAGGTACTGCTATTCACTACTGAATTAAAAAATTAAATTATTCAACACTAGCGTTTTTTATTAATTGAGTTTTCTAGCACACCAATAAAGCCTGTTGACCTATTCTTATTCACATGCATATTAACATAAATCTACATGATGATACATTATTAGCCTCCAGCACACGTACGCCCTGTTGGCAAGTTTTTTTAGCATGCATGCAGAATACTACTGCATGATAGCTACTATTGTAGGAAGTGAACTCATCGGCAGCATGCCAATAGAATTCTAGGCAACTGCAACTGTATACTATTTACAGAGTGAACGATCAAAACATTTATAGAACATGATCATCACATCTACAGCATATTGACGCCCACAGAAAATTTATCTTACATTGTGTCTATACATGCATACAAAAAGAATTTGCATATGTAAATGCAGCAGAGCAAGACGAAACAAACAAAGCTTACGCACGCTTGCTACTGTACATGCTGCGTTAAAGCAAAAAGGCCCGCAGAGAAACTCTCTTGCACTTATATATACACGCATGCAAAAATTAGGCTAGCTGTACTAGAACGGTAGCAGCCATATTAATCCTCGAGATTCGATATACACGTCTTTGTCTCAAACCAGACTATAGATTCTACTCTCACCTAATTAATTTTACATATTTAATTTTACATTGTGTTGATATAAATTTACAAGAAGGTACCACAGAGCACATTAGTAATTAAGTTCAGTTATTGAAATTACATTTTTTGAAAAGCACAATACAATAAACATCTAACAACCTTACAGCTAGGAGTACATTTGCCTCAACAAATCAAGCAAAAAACAAATGTATAGCTGTTATGTAATTTGTCAAGAACTAATATGCTTATCACTCTTATTTTTAACTTGCAAAGCTTGCCCTCTCTAAAGCACACACTTCTGTTTAACATAATTCTCAACGTGATTTATCTTCTCCTTCTTGTCTTCATCTTTACAATCAGCTTCTCTTTTAAACTCGGCATCTTTTTCTCTAGTTCCACAGTCTCTGCAAAGAACTTAGTACGTTTTTTGCAAAAACAGAAGAATCTCTCTCAAGCTCATCTCTACTTCAACAACTCCTTGCATATTTTAGTAACCTCAGACTCTCTTTCCACAACTTCTCAAATCAGCCGTGTAGTCACTGATCTTACAAGGCCACATTTCTCTAGCCTCGAACAGCCTCATGAGCCCCTTTCTCATCCACTTCTTGAAGAGACAATGTTCCTATGAATTCGGACCTCAAGACGCCTTTAGACACCCAGTTTACAAGATTGACTTCAATACACAAATGGAAGATCCCATCCGCCCTTTCACCATGTTCACCGTTGGTTTCTCAAGTCCAAGATGATTTCACGATTTTCATTAGCAATCTTCATATAGTTTAAAGATTACTGAGCCATGGTGAAATCCTTCAATAAAATTATTTGAAGCTTAGATATAATTGACAAACCATACATAAAATCCCAAATAGTCAAGCAAAAGGATACTAATTAATTTTGGATATATTAAACTTTCCTCCTTTCCAAGCATAGAGGTGTGAAGCATAAAAAGGGAGAGATCACACCAATCATATATATTAACATGCTTGCTTAATGATTAGTTACTAATGTTTATAAAAATACCCTTGCTCCCTACACCCCCTATTGAACCTTTGCTTACATGTAGACATGTGTGGGGTAACTCTCTGGCTCCTTCGTATATCAAGTATGCCCTTTTATAGAGCCTGGTCGGTGACGCGGCGTGATCTTACGCCACGTCAGCTCTCCAGGGCCCCACATTCTGCACAAGTGATGGCCGGCTAGCGGCCGTTTCCCGCTAAGTGCCTGGGGCCCGAGCACCTGCCCGGGCCCGGGTGGGGCACCTTGCCCCGGGCGTCGCAGGCGACCGCTCCATCCAACTCGGGCCCGGGTATAAGGTAATTTTAGTTCCTGTGCCTAACGTTTGACCGTCCGTCTTATTTGAATTTTCTAAAAAATTTTAAAGAAATAAGTCATGCATAAAGTACTATTGCTTGTATTATCATTAATAAAATTAAATAAAATCATAAAAAAATTTTAAATAAGAGGAATGATCAAAACATTGTACCAAAAAAGTGAAAAATGGATTCTTTCTGGCACGGGAGTAGTAAAGAGTGGTGGCGAGCATGACATCTTTATCCATTCTGCATGATCTTGCTCCACGCTTTATCGCACTTTATACCTGTCAATTAGCACAAGTGATAGGTCATGTCAATGTGGTAGCTATTGTAGCATGGTCATGCACTATTACCCACTCTACCCATTCAACCGTACGAATAAGCTATCCTTTCCTTCCTATACCACATAGGCATTGCATGCCATGCATGAAGGGCAGTCCCTGCCTATTTATAGAAGAACTTTTCTCACCATGCTTCCATCCATGACCATATTGCTTCAGGTAACGTAGCACCCATCATAGTAATTACCATTGGATAAATCTTGGCATGCTTTATAGGCCAAATAAAATAGGAGTTCAATGATATACATGTCTTCTCAATTGTACCATGAAGAGTGTGTAATGATTATCCTTCATTAACTCTATATTAGTCTTTTTATAGTCATATTTCAGCCCTCTATGTTTGTTACAAATTGAAGTTTTTAATGGAGTTTACATTGTCTATGTTTTGATACCTATGTGTCCCCTGTCGTTTCATAACTAATTATTACATGTGAATGCATGAACCAACGTCCTTACTTACTTCTCGCTTTATTTATAGGGAAAGATGAGATCACCTGGCAATAGCAGTGCCATGGACAAGGGGCAAAAAAAATTATTGAAGAATCATCCAAGCCCGCTCAAAGACAACAATCAACCCGATGATTTTGGCATCCAGTGTATTTATTTTTAAGTCCCATTTGACTAGCAACTAATTAATTTCATTTAGTTATGATATTCATTTATTTGTTATCCAGTGCTTGCACACGATATTGGACTTGACGTATTATGGTTAGATAAAATTTATAGTAATGCCTAAATTAAACGGATATATAATGAAAGCTATTGTAGCGCCACCTAATCACGTTTATGGTCTTAAAGAAAATTCCAGATCCTTGTAGTGCACTAATATAAGTCATCCACTATTAGTTCCTCAAACTATATTGCATAATACATCTACCTACTGTATTTCCATTTTTGTTTACATCAGGAGCCCAGTTGTCATTTACATTTCACGTAAGAGCATCCTGAGGCAAATTACTAGCAAACTAGGTGCAGTTATTCGCACTGAAGGAAGGAATAGTGAAGTTGGGAGAAACTCAAAGGCTAGCCTAGCTAGAAGTGGAGGTCCACCACCGAACAATATTGGGCATGTAAGAATGGAGAAGTTTTGTGGAGACTCCTTGCACAAATGATTCCGATGGCTGAGGATAAATGTTTGTGAGAAAGCAATATTTCATTGCATCATCCACATGAATATAAATGTTAATGATGTGAACTATGCTGCCTTTAAGGAAACATTGACAAGTCTGCTCCTATTATACCGATTGGGTGAATTCTCCATATTAGATATCAGCTGCTTCTTGTTGAAAAGAACCGGCTCTCTGACACCCACAAAGATCTTTTGAGATAACTGAGTTTAATTTGTAAAAGTTATGGTGATATACTTCCGCTGGCAGTATCTGCACCACCAACAGATCCATCCAGTTCATATGTTGAACCACTCCCAGAGACACGGTTTGAAAAGCTTGCTAGAGAATTAGCCAACATCATTCAGGAGTACACTGCTAACGACAATGTAATTTAAATTATCTGGTATGTGTTCCTTACATTGGAATATTTTATTGTCTACAACTTTTACTTTATTGCAAGTTAAGAAAAAAATAAGCATCATTTTTATAGGGATTATCTTTTCAGGGACCGCCAAGGTGCCTGTACTCTCTGGAAAATGGTGGAACATTATTGTGATGTAATGTATGTTCTAGTAGCTGCGGTCTAAATAAGCACATGCACTAGTTTCCTTATAGAGGAAATTCTTTATTCCTTCGAAGAGCATGTGAAGGTGATCATATATCCCTGTATTACTCTCTAGTATTTGATATTGTACCTGTGATTGATATGCCCATCCCTACTAGTGTATAATATGTTATATCTTCATCAAGCCTTCCTATTAGCTCTCTTAGAAAGAGAAAATGGTGTCATAAGGAAGTGGGCATATCTGGCTTATCATGTTTCCTGTAATATTATGTGCATCTATCAAGTAATAAATATTCTTATAATAGCTACTATAAAAATAAATTTACTAATCTGTTAAAGAGGACAAAATAAATTTACTAATGTGTTAGAGTACAGCACCTCTAGGCACACTTTAATTTGAAGACTTGTTCTCAGATGATAAGTATTTTTGAGTAAAAAATATAATTTTTTTGCTGGATGGGTATTTAAAGTTGGAAAACTGGTGATCCAAATTATTATGAAGTCATATTTATCTGATTTCCGTGTTGAGCCTTGAGTATATGGTTACTTAAAATGAATAAGATATTAATCATCATGTGTGTGTCCGACTATATCACTGCAACCTAGTTAGCCATATGGTGGATTGCCCACCTATTGCCGCCGGGTTAGCGCTGCCCCGGTTGCCGAGGCCAGATGGCCGGGTCGTGGACCGCGCCCTGGGCACTGTCGATGCCCCGGGGTTTCAAGCAGAGCCCCCTGTCGGGCCAGCCTAGATTCCCATGGCGGGCAACGGTGCCCGGCTTGGCTAGCTCCACCCCGACCACCGCCGAAGCACCAGGTGCTTCGCTGTCTGGCGACCCCCACGCATGGTCAAGGTCGGTTCCCGAGGGGCTCCCGGCGAGTCAAAAGGCACGAGCTTAGCACTTCGGCCATACCTAACCCACGCGGGACATTTTTCGTATTTTCCCTCTCTTCTAGCAGTCTTTTCCCACGGCCTCACTGCGCTCCCGGGGCTAGTAGCGCTTGGGGGCATGGAGGGCCCCCAGGCCCGGAAGACGGACTTAACCGTACCGCAAAACTCGCGCACAGTTGTTCGCGTCATTCGGGGACCGATTTCCCGGGGCGGGCAACTATCACGCTCACTGCCCTCGGGGACCGAGCTCCCGGGGCAGGCAGCTACCCCAGGCCCTGGAAAGGGGACTTCGGCGCTACGGCCGTTCACGGCTGCTGGCGCTCGGAGTCGGATGGCGCCTGGTACTCGGCGTTCCCGGGCCCGGGAATTCAAGAAAAAAAACAACAGTAGCAGACATAAGCAACTTCCGGAACAACACAATAAGCAAAGGTACGAAAATGTAAACATGATTATATACATATACAAATGTTTCTCTTTGTACAAGATAGGTAAAATCAGAGCGCAAGCACGAGCGGAGGCCGGGAGATGTCGTCAACCGGGGGGCGGCCACTCGTCTTCCTCGGACCGGACCCCGGGCGGTGTCAGAACGGGACTGCCGTCTTCCTCAGACTTCTCGTCGGTCATCGGCTCCACGAGGTGCTCGCCGCGGTCGAAGAACCCTACCACCGTTGCAGCAGCCTCGCCGCGGTCGAAGATGCACCCGGGACCGGGGGCGGAGACCTCGGGCCCGGAGATGTCCCAACGATGTGCCCCGGGAACATGCCCCGGGACCGAGCCTGTGGTTCCGTGCCCGGGGGGCGAGACCCGGGGCCCGGGAGTAGAGCCTGCGGGACCCGGGAATGTCTTAGTAACGGGTCCCGGGAATGCGACCCGGGATCGAGTCCGTCGGCCCCCGGGACCGGGGGCCAAGTCTGTGGTTCCCGGGACCTGGTGCGCGGAGACCCGGGGCCCGGGAATGTCCCAGTAATGTGCCCGGGGGACGCGCCCCGGGACTGAAACTGTGGGTCCCGGGACCGGGGGGCGAGACCCGGGGCCCAGGATTGTCTTCGGGGCACGGAGCCCAAGGAGGGTGCGGGCGGTCGTCGCGACAGCCCGGGGAAGGTGTACCCGGGCCAGGACATTGCCCGGGCCCCAGGCACTTAGCGGGGAAATGGTCGTAGCCGTAGCCGGCCGTTGCCGGTGCCGAATGTGGCCCCGGAGGAGCTGGCGTGGCCGAAGACCCACGCATCCCCAGGGCCTGTCGGACCCTCCAGTCTCGTCTCGCCGACACACTCCCTTGGCCGAACCTCAAAGGAGGGTCCCCAGACTCCCCGCGGTTGGAGTTCCCTCCTCCGACAACATCAGCTCCTCCGGGGCCTACATTCTGCACAAGTGACGGCCATTCTCCCGCTAAGTGCCTGGGCCCAAGCACTGCTGGGCCCGGGTGCACCTTCCCCAGGGGGCGCATCGCGAAGACCGCTCGCATCCAACTCGGTCCCTGGGTCCCTTCCCCGGTCCCGGACCCACAGTCTCCGGTCCCGGTGCACGTTCCCGAGGCACATTACTGGGACATTCCCGGTCTCGGGTCTCGCCCCCGGTCCCGGGACCCACAGTCTCGGTCCCGGGGCGCGTTCCCGGGGCACATTACTGGGACATTCCCGGTCCTGGGTCTCGCCCCCGGTCCCGGGACCCACAGGCTCGGTTCCGAGGCGCGTTCCCGGGGCACATTACTGGGACATTCTCGGTCCCGGGTCTCGCCCCCCGGCCTTGGGACCCACAGGCTCGGTCCCGCTGGCAGCATGTGTACCACCGACAAATCCATCCAGTTCATATGTTGAACCACTCCCAGAAACACGGTTTGAAAAGCTTGCTAGAGAATTAGACAACATCGTCCAGGAGTACACTCCCCACGACAATGTAATTGAAATTATCTAGACAGGACAGGGAGGTTGACGAAGGTGTCCACACGTTTTTAAGAAGCCGATCGGGCGGCATGGGCGCGGAACAGAGGTAACAGAGGTAACAGAGAGAGATGGCTCGAGAGAGATCGAGAGAAAAGAGAGAGAGAGAGCGCGAGGGGCTGGAGGAGGAAGAAGATGACGGGGACTGATAGGTGGGCTCGCACGGCAGAAGCAATCACGGCTGTCCGCGTGCGAGCACTGGCGGGGGCCCGCTGGTCGCGACCACGTGTGCTCGGGGTGGGCTTGGGGCCAGCCTGGTGTGTGGGGCGCGAGCTCGGTATCGGCCGCGGGGCGCGAGCATCGGCTGCGGGGCGCGAGCTCGGTATCGGCGGCGGGGCGCGAGCATCGGCTGTGAGGCGCGAGCTCGGGATCGGCTGCGCGTGCTCAGGGGAATATGAAGCCACGCCATCTGCGCGGCCTCCTGCTATGTCCACGTCAGTGTGATTTGTTTCTACCATTCGATTTGGAATATACGGTTTCGATGCAAACTGCTGCCTATCCATCCAGCAAGCTGCCTATCCCTCCTACAAACTTACTGTATGTGTGGCCTATTGCTTGACATTGACCTATCACTGCATGCACGGTGCAGCAACAAGTAAGATGTAGCTCTAAAAAATGTGATGCCTCAGCCACAGTGTCTCCACAGCCTTTGTCTGATGTGCATGCATGCATCAGGAGGGATTGCTATTGGCTATCCATGCAGCAAGTTCACAGGACTGCATGCATGATGCGGCAAGCAACCAGGACTTGCCTATTTAAGGGCAGCATTTGCCTTCTTGCATCTGCATACCCACAGCATAAGTGCAAGCTAAGGCTTTGAGGCGTTCAATACATACTTCTCACTCAATAAATAGTTCTCATCTAGACTATCTATAGAAGCTCGAAAGGAAGGTACGTGCTACAAGTGTCTTAGGTGTTCTATATCAACTATGTCTCTTAAAAAACATTGTTAAAGAAATAGTATTAGAGTTAACAGACAAGATGCTTATAACGAGGGCTACCGGTGCTAACTTGCGTTGTAGCTTAGCTAACTATGACATTAATTGAAGGTGCTGATGTTAACGAGGCTTCGTACTGATTTTAACTTACATTGTAACTTGGCTAACTATGACAAATACTGGTACTGATACTAATTCGTGTTGAACTTTAACTAACTATGGAACTGTATATGAAGTACCTAACTAATTGTTGGCTAAAGGTGGTTGCTGATCCTAAACAATTTCTGATCTAACCTTGCTGACTAACATCGACTAAATTATTTTACTTGCTCAGTTTTTCCTCATTGTATTGAGGTTAATTATGTGCCTTGTTCAGTTCGTTTTCTCATTGTACGATGAGAGCGTTCGGTGTGTTTTCTAAATAGTATGGGTGCTTTTGCAAGTCTAGTATCTTTCTTTAATTAATTCATATATTTCATATTGTATTTGAAGGGTAAATTATGTTTCATCGATAGTACACCTTCCAGAACTAAAAAAAAAGCCCTCACATGGAGAGCAAGCTATTCTTACAACAGATACCTTTAGTCTTGCTTTTATTGGCTTGATGTCGCATTTTATTTTTTTCCTGGTGGCGAGGATTTTGGCGAGATATCAAACCAAATAGCCATCCATCATGTCCAAAATTGGACTCTGCTATTGATGATATTGTTAAATCTACTTATCCCAAACCTCAACGTATCATATTCCAATCCTGGCAGCCTAAGGGAAAGGGCTATTATTGCTCCAAAACGCCGGCAACGGTCACCACGCCCATCCCCTCCCTCCACCTATAAAAACGGCAGCCCCACAGGAGCGCGCCTTCTCGGCCACACCTCTCCATCCGCACCTGGCGCCGCTGCTCACTTCCACCAAGCTCCACCGCGCCGCCCATTTTCCTCCTCACCCTTTGCCCTGCTCGCGCTTTGCTCAGCCGAACCGCAAGGTAAAAGAAGAGCGTAGCCATGGCAACCAGCCCCGTGGCAGTCCTCCCCTCCTTCTGCTCTCTGTGGCAGCCGGGCCCCACTCGTCAGCCTCGCCCGCCCCCCCTCTCACTCTGTCAACCCTGACAGCCGGACCCTAGCCTTCATCCTCCTTCCTTTCACCAACATGTGGGCCCCTTCCCCCAACCTACTTCTTCGGCCTATGGCCTAGCAAGGCCCAACCGGCGGACCAAAAGTCCACATTCCCTCCTCAATGGCAAAAGCCACAACAAAATACGATGTCCAATTCTACTCCCTTACCCCCGAACAACCTCTTAACCACATAAAGTCACCTAGCTTCCCTCTATGCCTTAGCCCAACGGACCGTTCCAAAGGGGAGAGGTCTGTCTTAGCCCTCCACATCCTTCAAAAAGTCTAGTCTTTCTTCCGTCAGGTCCAAAACCAATAAGAAGTCCCACTACCTGTCCTTTACCCCTTTTAAGCCCAACAGCCACCTCATAATAAAGTCTGGCTATTCACCCCTTACTCTCGACATGGTAACTCTTTTTAAATACAGGTCCACATTACGCCCCCTTTGGTCAGTACCCGAGGCCCCCTTAAATCTACAAAGGTCTGCTTCTCCTCCTGGCAGCCATGCCGACCTAACGACCCTTCATTAATTCATCTCACCTTCCTGTGATTCAAGGAAAAGTCAAACCGACCATCCACTCGCTCCGCTCAACACCATTACCTATTAAATAAAACTCCACTCTACCTCCCTAGCCCCCCTCCCCAGTCAGTCTGCTCAATCAATTTCGGCTTCCTTTAATTCTTTCCCTAACACCCAGAAAAATGCCGGTGATCATATCTCGTCAACTGTAGGCACCGATTCCCTCCGTTCAGCTTCCTTACCCTTCCTAAAATGAGATCTATCTATTGGCACTATTAGTTAACTATAATCTTGGTGTCTTGATTCCTCTTTTGCGATTAGACGACGAGGGTGAGTTTCTCTTTTGGTCTGCGTTGTGGCCCTAGATTTCCGGATGATCTTCTCGAAGACTTGGATTATTAGAAGATTACTTGTCAGTCTGAGATCAGAAATTTCTAGGTGGTTGCCCCATCCTCAGCCAACTGGAAAAAATTCTCCCTTAGGTTGCCCCATCCTTAGCCAAGCAGAAATTTACAGCTGGGCCTAACTCAACCTGATCCACTTGAGCCGGTAATGACCAGTCTTCTCAACGCGATCCTTAGAAATACCCAGATCAAGGCACCGTACCAAGTTAGGCACCGACTATAGGACAGTGACATGGATCGTACATAGCAAGTCAAAGGATCCTGAAAGATCAGGAGTCCCTTTTCCCAACAATGTTAGAGGACACACGACGGATAAGGTATAGAAGCTACCTGTAAGAGTGTTCTAGAACAGGAATGCCGACCACTCGGGGACTAACTCATCTAAAGGATACTCTGATTCTAGGGCCTTGATGAGGACAGGAAAGCCCTAGAGCAGTATGTAAATCACCATGAGGCCAGACCAATAAGGGACTTTTCAAAGATTCTATTAAGGAAAAACCGCAACAAACCAGATGAAGACACAACCCTAAGCACAATCTCATGACAAAAATTTAAGGGGGGTAGCCTACCGCCTGTTATCTCGAGATAGACGAATCATGGATTTCGGAGGTCTTGCAGACATCAAAGAAGGGGTCGAACAACACCTTGGGACAAGGCATTCTGCAGGACCTAGGGAAAAAGCGATTGACTAAGAAAAAGTGATAGGTACCAACCCTCGGAAGTCCCCCTGGTGCTGTCCACCACCAGTAAATGGGGCAGGGTTCACTGCAAGAAGGCACAAGCACTGAAGATGCTGAACCAACCAAAGGAACCACTGAAAAATGGTGCCTATAAAAGGAAGCGAAAGCGACCCATAAAGGCACCCTTTCGGACTAAGCCTCTGCTACTAAAAGCTCAGCCCTTCCTAGCCAACCAAAAAACCATAACCATGTCAACTCCACTACCAGCAACCGAGGGGCATGCCAAGGACAAGCTCAATGGGTATGCCCAGGAACTAGAATTCCTCTGTCAGCAGTTGGGCTACACCGAGGATCCAGTATTTTGCAGTGAGCAGATCGTTCAGGGATCCCAAACAAGCTGGAAGGTGACGGTTTTCCTCCATCTTTCGGGAGACGAAGTGATCACCTTCCAAAACCTTCATCCCCGAAGAACCCTTGAAGCCGCCACTCGGGACATGTTCCACGAGGCCCTCCTGCGATTTTGCAAGATCTGTGCTCCCTTGGGAGTAGCCAACCATTTTGGTATGCACCCCTACCGCGGGGAAGATGATAGCTGGTGCCACCTCCACCCAACTGAAAAGGCCGAAGGAAGCAGATGCGTCCTTCTCTCCAAGCTAGCCTACACCACCGAGAACGCCTACGAGCAAGCCCTCGAAGAGCTTCATGAGCTTCGGGACCGATATGCTGATCTAGAGGCCCGCTATCAGCACCTAGCCCACGAGCACACTACCGCCCTACTCCTGGAAGCACATTACTTGTCTTCGTATGTCGATCCGGGGGTTACCCTGTGTCCCCAAAGGAACCGTGCCGGAAATTGAACCCCGCACGCCCCCACCATCTCCATAAGAAGGGTTACAAGTGTAAGCTTTTGTTTCACCACCGCCTTCCGAGCAAAGGCAATTTCCCTTTCGTCCCAAGTGATGTAATACCCTGTACTACGTGTAAGGAAGAATGGAATGTGAAACGATGCAACTTTTTGCCTGCTTTAACTCTGTGGCTTTAGAAAGCATTGGCTATGCTCATGCTTAGGCCAAAGTGCCCACTAGTAGGAACTCATTCATCAGGTTATGCTACTTTAAGACAGGGCGACGATCGCACCTATCAAAAATGGCAACCTCAAAATACCCAGAAGGCTAGGAAAAATAAAGGACTTAGACATATTAAGGAAAAACAACAGTTCTTGTCAAAAGATATCCAAGCACCAATCAAAACCATAATGGTCCATGCTCAAGACACAGAGGAATTGAGGGATCTAAGCACAATTTGAAAAAGTGACAGTTTTCTTAACCAAGCAACCAAAATGAGCCAAGGACCTCATACTCAAAAGCACTAAAGCTAAAGATTAAAAGCTGGGACCATAAAAGTCGATACATAGGGAATACAACGCCAGCATCTAGCAGCCACACTATCAACTTCCTACTCTAGCATCGCCTCCAGGATGGAAAGGAAAATGATGGGTGCCAACACAATGAGGATGCAGATCGCTATGCACAGGTGGTCCGACTGGCCGTCTTGCGGTGGCTCAGAGCACCACCCTAAGAACTGGATCACTGGGCCCGTCACCACGGCTAAGACGGTACAGATGGTGACACAGACAAGACGTAAGCCCGACCACACCCACACCGAGCGCAAAACAACAACCACCCCCGACCAGAAGCCTCCTCCTTGGCCGAAACGCCTCGGTGCTGCTGTCGCTGCACCTCCGCCTCCGGCAACCTCGCTTGCCGCTCGACCGACCGGAGCTCCGTGCTCCGCCTGCCCTAGAAGCCGGCAAGAGGCACCTTTGCCGACACCCTCCTGCTCCTCACCACCTCCAGTGCCACGGCTGCCAGCACCTTGCTCGCCGCCATTGCCGCCGCCACTACTGCCGAACCCCAACTCCATTTTCCCTCCTCACTTTGAGCTACACCACCTCCACTCACCCTCCACTGGCCACGCCACTCCCACCCTAGCCAAAAGAAGAAGCAAGGAAGGCCCATAAATAGAAACGGGCTCGATGACATAGGTATACAGGTACACGAAGCAGTAAAAGGTATGTTGGCAGACCCAAATAAGAAGCCAGGCAACCCTGGTACCAGCAAATACCATGGCTCACAAGCGCTGTTACAACAAAAGGATACCGAGTGTGGTACAAGATACCACTACAGTATGGTCAAACGCAGCACACTGATTTGATCCATGAAGAGCCCGATGAAGATACGTCAACACCAAAACCAATACTAGAGAAGAACATGAGAACAATGTTAGACCAACTTCCGCCAGATCAGTTCAAAAGTTAGGGCGCCAAACAGTCGGCCCATGTCACTTGGTCAAAGTAGGGCCAGGGACCAGACAGCCACCTGACCCCATGTGTCAAAGCAGCAATTGTCGTTATTGTAATGTATTTGCTTCTATAGCCATGTCTTTATAAGGATTTTTGACATCTCCTTAAACCCGTTTACACGATGATAAGTATGTGTATCTCATATACTGGCTTATACAAGAGCAACCCCTCAAGTGCTCTTAATCTTTCTATAAGATAATTCCTATAACAAAGCGGGTGATAATAAAGTTTTTTGTGAACTTGTTTTCTTGTTTTTTATTATTGTAGCGTTGTTGTCGTAATGCATATATGCAAGTTTATATAGATGTGTGCATAGAAAAGCAATTTAAATATTTAAATAACAAATCTTTTGATTGGTACAAGCTAAAATAGCTCCACAAAAAATATTAGGACAAACTTTTTACTATGGTATTTGAAAATTCATAACCCGCAGTGAAGCGCGGGTAAATATGGCTAGTATGTATAAATTGATGAATTGACCACAAGCGTCTTATCATCAACAGGCATCTATGACTGAATTAGTCGTAAATGAGAGCACCTGTGTTGAATCAGAGACTAAAAATAGATAGGTGGGTTCTAGCACAAGAAATCTAACTAACTCATATACTTCGGGTATTTTGAGCCAACTTCCGCAAATCTGAGTTCATGGGGACCCAATGCGAATTTATCTAGGTACTGTTAGTTTGCCCCGACTTGGTTTTTCATTGTGTCCTGAGGTGAGGTGCCGTATGGTTTTTTGCCCGAGCACTATTTTTGCGGTGTTCCTTCTTATGGGCTCTCATTAAGATGAACAGAACGCTATTTCTAGCGGGCCTTTTGGCCGTGCACTTGTTTGAGAGAATTTTTACTGTTACTAATTTAATTTTTTTTTTAATTTACAAAACTAATTTTCGATTTGGATCATTTGCAAAACTACCCTCTTGCCGCCCTGGGTCACGGCGGTATTTAAAAACCGCCGTGGCCTAGGGCGGCGAATGGCCTAGGCCCACGGCGCCGGCACGGCCTGCCGACGGCGTCAGCCGGCCGGGGGTTGCGTTGCCCGTGCCCGTCCCGCGTCCGCGCCCGTCCCGTCCCCGCGTCCGCGCCCGTCCCCGTGCCCGCGCCCGCGCCCACACCCCGCGCCCGTCCCGTCCCCGCGCCCCGCGCCCGTCGCCGCACCCCGCGCCCCGCGTCCGCGCCGTCGC
The DNA here is from genome assembly GCA_003991445.1 of Oryza meyeriana var. granulata. Lineage (NCBI taxonomy): Eukaryota > Viridiplantae > Streptophyta > Magnoliopsida > Poales > Poaceae > Oryza > Oryza meyeriana. Next base: position 171,558 of record RYFJ01001206.1, on the reverse strand, counting down.
CGCACCCCGTGCTCGCGCCCACGCCCGCACCCCGCGCCCGCGCTTGTTTCCGTGCGGGCAAGGGCATTTTTGCTCTTGGCCCGGGGCCATTCACCGCCGCCGTCACGGTCTGGTGACAGCGTGGTGCCCTGGTCCATTCGCCGCCCTGGGCCACGGCGGTTTTTAAATCCCGCCATGCCCCAGGGCGGCAAGAGGGTAATTTTGCAAATAATCCAAATCGAAAATTAGTTTTGTAAATTAAAAAAAAAATTAAATTAGTAACAGTAAAAATTCTGTTTAAGAGATGATGTTATTAGAGCACGTGCTCAAGGACTGACTGAACAGCATGTCTCTTTCCAAGAATTTATATGATTGGGCTAGGCCTAGTTTGCATTCTGGGCCAGACTTGATCGTACAAATGAAGCATAAGACAAATTTTGAACCAGGCTGAGGATTTAATATTAGCAGCCAGCAAACTGTCAATCTTTATGGCGCCATATTTTTTGGAGAAAACTTACTTACATGTCTCTGAGATTTTTTTCTCAATCTCTTCTGTGGCTCTAAATTTTGCTTATCCCTATATGCTCCTGACTTTTATTTTGATCCCCTTGATACCCATTTTGTTACTTAACCGTGAGTTGACTGTAGATTTTTCATAAAATGACTATATGGCCCCCTCTCATAGTACTTATGTGCTAGTTTAGTGAGCAAAACACAATTCTCAATATGGAAAAACATTCATTTGTAAAATAGAACAAAGGGAATATAATTGTTTGCCCACAAAATTGAAAACTAAAATTTTAAATTTAAAAATAAATTTAAAAAAAAATTTGAAAGAAATTTGTACGGACATTTCACCAACATTTAAACGCAAAGAAAACATAATTTTGGTTTTTAATTTCTTCGTGAAACTCTTATATGGATTTAATGAAATTTTTTAAAAATTGTTTGAAAAAATAAATTTTATTTTTCAATTCGGCGTCAAATGATTACGTCCCATTTGATTATTATAAATTAAAAATTTTCACATAGAGATTTATGTCGTTGAAATAATAGCACATACGTATTAGGGAGGATAATATAGTTATTTTAGAAAAAAAAAATCTAATTGTCAACTCACGTTTAACTAACAGAATGTGTATAAAGAGGATCAAAATAAAAACTCAATGGCATGTAGAGGATTAGGTAAAATTCAGGGGCACATAAGGGATTAAACAAAATCTTAAGGGTATGTAAGGGATTTTCGCTATTTTTTAAAAAAATATCAAATTTTCCAACAGCTGCTATACACTATAAGTGTTGTCGGAGGAGGAAACTCCAACCGCGGGGAGTCTGGAGACCCCCCTTTTGAGTTCGGCCAGGAGAGTTTGTTCACAGGACGGCAGCGACGTCTGGGAGACGATAGGTGCTCGGGCGCCGGGGGCCCGGGCTAAGAGATGGACGGCTGAGAGAATGGCACGCAAGGAGACAGGAGGAGGTAGACAGGTTCGGGCCACGCGGAGACGTAATACGCTACTCCTGTGTGTTTTACCTATGTGGGAGATGAATGTGGTATGCTGTTACAAGATGAACTCAGGATGCTCAGGAGCTAGCCGCTCTCCGGGAAGAAGAGAGACCGAGCCAGAGAGACCGGGAAAAGAGCCTCCGAGAGTAGCTCGAGAGAGAGTGAGAACCAGTGATCCCCAGTCCTGCCTAGCCTATGGCATGGATCCTCCTTTTATAGGTCAAGGGGAGTCCACAGTGCCAAGTACACATGAGGGAGCTAGCTACGATTTTTCTTGTCGCACGGACGCGGCCACCTGCTGCACCGCGCCGAAGGGACGTCTAGTCGCCGCCTGGCTCGGCTGCTGAGGGCGGGTGGAGTAGGTCTGCTGCAGGTCTGGTCGGCACGCTGCCGGGTCGCTGTGGGCGGCTGGGAGTATGGAGATGTGACAGCACACGCCCTTGCCGCCGAAGTCAAAAGTCTCTGACTGCACAGGCATGTGCCCATGGGGTCCGTCACGAGACGTCCACACGTGGCAGAGCAGGCCCGCGGGGGGCCATCATGGGAGACCCACGCGTGGCCAAGTAGACGACAGGGGCGACACGCCCCGTCGCCTCGCCATTAATGCGGGTAGTTGGCGAGTTGATCCGCTCGAGTCAGCCTCATGCCCGGGGCGAAGAGCTCGTCGAGCCCTCCGTGCACACAAGGCGAGACCCGGGACCCGGGCACGGAGCTTCCCGGGACCGGGGACGAGACCCGGGGCCCGGGCATGGAGCCCGCGGCCCCGGGACCGGGCACAGAGGAGTGCCCCTTGAGAATGCCCCCGGGACCTGGGGTGGATGTGGGCGCCCGTCGCGAGACTCCCGGAGAAGGCGCACCCGGGCACGGGCAGTGCTCGGGCCCCAGGTACTTGGCGGGAAGAATGTTGTAGCCGGCCGTTGCCGGTGCAGAATGTGGCCCCGGAGGAGCTGACGTGGCCGAAGACCCACGCGTCCCCGGGGTATGTGGGACCCCCATTCCCTGGCCCTGTTGCTCGGCCCTGTTGCTCGGCCGGGATCAACTCCGGGCAGGAACAGGGCCACGTCTTGAAGAAACGAGGGGACGCGGGGTCCCGGCTATAATACGGTGGATATGTGCCTGGGAACCGGAGACCCGGGCTGGAAATATGGGACGAATCGGGACGACTTCCCCGGACTTGCACCCGCCAAGGCGATGCTGTCCGGGTAATCGCGCCCCATCTGGTTGTGAAAATGTTGAGGAAGCCATGGTGGTTTGCGAGGAGGCGCGGAAAGCCGTGGCCGAGACCGCTGCAACAGAGGCAGGGTTCCTCGACCGCGGCGAGCACCTTGTGGAGCCGATGTCTGATGAATCCGAGGAAGACGCCAGTCCCCTTCTGACTCCGCCCGCGGCCGCCTTCGGGCCTGGGGGTCCTCCATGCCCTCGAGCGCTGCCGACCCGGGGAACGCAGCGAGGCTGCGGGAAAAGGCTACTGGAAGAGAGAACATACGAAAAGAGCCCCGCGTGGGTTAGGTATGGCCAAAGTGCTAAGCTCGTACCTTCTGGCTCGCCGGGAGCCTCTCGGGAACCGACCCTAACCGGGCACAGGGTCGCCAGGCAGCGAAGCACCCGGCGCCTCGGCGGTTGTCGGGGAGGAGCTGGCCAGGCCGGGCACCGCAGCCCACCCCGGGAATCTAGGCTGGCCCGACGGGGGGTTATGCCCAAGACCCCGGAGCTTCAGCAGTGCTCGGGGCACGGTCCACTACCCGACCACCGAACTCAGCAACCAGGGGCAGCGCTAACCCAGCGGCCCTCGCGCCAGGCCCTGGCAGATTCCGCTTTGCCCCTAGGGCCAAGGAGAATGAAACACAAGGCCATACAAACGGGGGAAGAAATAGGAATTGAGTAATGTTTAAAGTTGGATGAGATTACGTATCTGGATGTTGGAAAGGGTGGGCGTGGCTCCGCGAGCACAATCCCGGGGCCAGGATCGCTGCCAGCCCCCGGGCCGGGAATCGGCGCCGGAGGTGAATCTGGAATGGGGCCTGGGCACCGTCCGGGCCCGGAAAAACGCCTTTCCCCCGGTTAACGCCGAGTACCGGGCCCATCCGCCTTGAACCGCCGTAGCGCCCAGGTCCCCCTTCCGGGGCTTGGGGTAGACGCCTGCCCCGAGAGCCCGCACCGAGTGGCCGCGGGCGACTAAGCGCGAGCCTTGCGAAAAACGGTTAAGTCGTAGGTTCGACCCCTTCCGTCTTCCGGATCCGGGGGCCCTCCGTGCCCCCGGGCGCAGCGAGGCCGTGGGGACAGACCGCTCGACCGTGCCCGGGGCCGCCAGCCAGCAAAGCACCCGGCGCCTCGGCGCTGGTGGTCAGGGAGGAGCTGGCTAGGCCGGGTACCACAGCCCGCGCCGGGAATCTAGGTTGGCCCGACGGGGGGTTATGCCCGAGATCCTGGAGCATCGGCAGTGCCCGGGGCGCGGTCCACGACCCAGCCATCAGGCCTCGGCGACCGGGGCTGCGCTAGCTGGGCGAGCCCCTGGCGCGCGTCGAGGTCTAGAAAGCCTGCCGGAGATGGGTCTCATCTGCACATGATAAACTGTGAGAGTATTTGGCTCGCTCCTTTATCCATTCCATGCTACGAATCGTGGCGTCGACCACCTCCCGAAGGCGTCCTCGCGGTCGTGACCGTGCGGAGGAAAAGATCACGCATAAGCATTTCACCCCCTACCTCTGGAAAAACTAATCCCGCGGCAAGCCAGCGGGGGCACCGGAGCCGCTGGGACCCGGGGGACCGCGCAGAGGGGCGCCACCACGGTCCCGTGGGCTCGACAACACCCGGGTCTAGCACGTGGGGACACGGTTGCCCGTTGGTAGGGAACTGATGATTATGCACAAAACCCAGCCGCCGTACAAGCGTGGCCCGATTATGCCCCCAGGGGGTGAGACAGCCACGGACGCAACACATGGAAAAAGACAAAAGGCACGAGACTGGGAAGGATATTAAAAATGCTGCTCAGTAAAGGGTATACACATGGGGGCCCTAGCCAGCGCTGAGATTTGGAGAAATCCGGCGCTGGCCCGGGCACACCGCACTTACAGGATGTGTTTACAGATGAAATTTGCGAAGATCTCCCAGGCTTACCGAGCCCGATTGGGAGACACCGATCACCAGGAAGGGGCCTTCCCACAGGGGGGAAAGTTTATTTCTTTCCGGCACTTGTGAGGACACGGCGGAGGACTAAGTCCCTGACCTAGAGTGATCGGGCCCGAACCTTACGCCGATGATAACGCTTGAGGCTCTGCTGGTTAGGAGCGAGGCGCGCAGCCTCGCTGGCAAAGTATACTGGCTTCTATTGTGTGTGTCCCTACTCCGGCCTGACGGGGGCCAGGAGCACGGGCTCAGCTCCCTCGGGAGGAAGCGAGCTCTCGTGGTCGGGGACAGATATGTGCCCAGGACCCGGGGGCCCCGGACTGAAATGTGGGATGAGTCGGGACGACCTGCCCGGGCTTGTGCTCACCGGGGCGATGCTGTCCGGGATATCGTGCCCTGTTGGAGTTGTTCCGGGTGCCGCGTCCCCAGACTCGCACTCGCCTTGGCGAGGCTTCCTGGTTTCGGGCTTCCTGGTGTCGAGGCAGGGGCGCGAATCCCGGGACATGGACCCTGGACCCCCGGGGCCCCGGCTCGAATGTGATATGTGCCCGGGACCCGGGGGCCCGGGCAAGGATGTGGAATGTATCAGGATGACCTCCCCGGAACCGCTATCGCCAGGGCGATGGTGTCCAGCTTATCGCGCCCTATTGGAGTTGTTCCGGGTGCCGTGTCCAAGACATGCACTCGCCTTGGCGAGGCTGTCCGGGTTCGGGCTCCCCAGAATCGAGCCCGGGAGGCGGGCTTCGGACCGTTGATCGGCCTGACCGTTGTCCCATATCGGACCGTCCGCCTAGGGATCGGACCGTCCACCTTAGGATCGGACCGTCCGAATCAGGACGATCGGACCGTCTGCCAAGGGATCGGACCGTCCGAATCCCGACGATCGGACCGTTCGCCAAGGGATCGGACCGTCCGAATCACCTCGATCGGGCTTGGCCTGCTACTGCTCCTACCGGAACTTCTTGACATGCTCGGCCAAGTTCTGGATGGCGCGGCACTCCGTGAGGTCGTGCGAGTCTGTCTCGTGGACGGTGCACCACCTCCGGGCCGCTGGCGATGGCGGCGGCGCACGAGTGGGCCTCTGCCGCTTGCCACTGTTGTCGTCCCCGCGGGCATCGTAGGCCCGGGGGGCGCCCACAACAGCCAAGGCAAAGTTCTCGGCGGCCGCCTTGTCCTTCTGGCGCTTCCTCTTGTCCCAACGCGACGCGGAGCGTGAGGACTCGCCGTCCTCTTCAGGGCCCTTGTCAGGGGCCTCAGGGCGTGGCCTGTTCCACGCCCGGGCCTCCTCCTTGCGGGCGCAGAGGTCGGCGAGGCTGAACAGCTCAGCCGTGGTCTGGACGTCGTGGGTGCCCAGCTTCTCGAGCATGCGCTTGTTGCGCACGCCCGAGCGAAAAGCGTGGATGACCGCATGAGGAGCGATGTGGGGAATGGTGTTACGGACCTGGCTGAAGCACTGCAGAAAACGCCTCAGCGACTCGTCCCTGCCCTGACGCAGGGCGTGGAGGTCCGCCTCGGTCCTAGGGCGCGGGAAAGTGCCCTGGAAGTTCGCCACGAACTCGTGGCAGAGGTTCTCCCACGAGTAGATTGACCCCTCGGGGAGGTTCATCATCCAGGAGCGAGCCTGGGCCTTGAGAGCGACGGGGAAGTAGTTCGCCATCACCTTCTCGTCGCCGCCAACCACCTGGATGGCAGTGGTGTATATCTGCAGGAACTCCGTGGGGTCGACGGAGCCGTCATACTTCTCCGGCAAGCTGGGCCGAAACCTGGCCGGCCAGCACACCTGCCGGAGGCCTAGGGAGAGCGCCAGGCAACCCGAGCCGTGCTGAACGGGCTCGGGCGACGAGCGACGATTTCCCACCGGTAGGTTGGAGCTGGAGGCCTGGGCCTCAAGACGCGCGGCAACGTCCGCGCGCCGTTCACGCTGTCGCTCCAAAGTGACCCGGGCGTCCTCGTGGGACCGCATTCGGTTCAGCCGGTCACGGAGGTCGCCATGGCCATTCTTGGCCGGAGGCGTGGTGCGAGGCGCCGCGCTCCGGGCTTGGTTCCGCTTCGGGGCGGGCGGCCGGCCCGCGCCAGACGTCGCGCGGTCGGCACTCCCGGCCCCTGCACTGCTTTCGGCGGTGACCTGGCGATGGGCCGCGCCTACAAGGTCAGCGACTTCATTGAGCCACCGCCGCTCCCGGCCTCCGCCTCCGGTAAATGCCGGAGGGTGGCGCAGGAGGGCTTCTGCCGCCAGGAGGGCTCCCTGCAGCGACGCTGGCTGGAAGTCAAGATGGCCGCGCACCGTAGAGCGGCGCGTCCGCTCGCGCCTCATGGATGAGGCCGCGGTAGACCCAGCGGGGCCACTTGCCGGCTCCCTCCGCAAGGGAAGGGGCCGAGGCCGCACATCCAGGCTGCCGAGGGGCGAGCTCGGCCCGCCGGGCTCGCGCCGCGCGCCCCCAGGAAGATGGGGAGCGTGGCGGGCTCGCCACAGGGCTAGCATCGCCTGGCGGGGTGAAGCCGCCGGACTCCTCGTCGAAGTCCCGCGAACGATGACCTCCTGTCATGGAGCGTGCCGACGTTGGGGGACGACGGCAATGTCACCTGGAAGTGAAACTCCCCCCTTAGGCCTGGCGCGCCAGCTGTCGGAGGAGGAAAAACTTCCAACCCCGCGGGGAGTCTGGAGACCCCTCCCCCCCTTTTGAGTTCGGCCAGGGGAGTTTGTTCACCGGACGGCAGCGACGTCTGGGAGATGATAGGTGCTCGGGCACCAAGGGCACGGGCTAAGAGATGGATGGCCAAGAGAATGGCACGCAAGGAGACAGGAGGAGGTAGACAGGTTCGGACCGCGCGGAGGCGTAATACCCTACTCCTGTGTGTTTTGGCTATGTGGGAGATGAATGTGGTATGCTGTTACAAGATGAACTCAGGGTGCTCAGGAGCTAGCCACTCTCCGGGAAGAAGAGAGACCAAGCCAGAGAGACCGGAAAAAGAGCCTCCGAGAGTAGCTCAAGAGAGAGTGAGAACCAGCGATCCCCAGTCCTGCCTAGCCTATGGCATGGATCCTCCTTTTACTAGGTCCAACGGGGAGTCCACAGTGCCAAGTACACATGAGAGAGCTAGCTACGATTTTTCTTGTCGCACGCACGCAGCCGCCTGCTATGCCGCGCCTGAGGGACGTCTAGTCGCCGCTGGCTCGGCTGCTGAGGGCGGCTGGAGTAGGTCTGCTGCAGGTCTAGTCAGCACGCTGCCGGGTTGCTGTGGGCGGCTGGAGTATGGAGATGTGACAGCGCATGCCCTTGCCGCCAAAGTCAAAAGTCTCTGACTGCACAGGCATGTGCCCACGGGGGGCCGTCACGAGACGTCCACACATGGCAGAGCAGGCCCGCGGGGGGCCATCATGGGAGACCCACGCGTGGCCAAGCAAGCGAAATGCGGGTAGTTGGTGAGTTGATCCGCTCGAGTCGGCCTCGTGCGTGGGGCGGAGAGCTCGTCGAGCCCTCCGCGCACACAAGGCGAGACCCGGGACCCGGGCACGGAGCTTCCCGAGACCGGGGCCGAGACCCGGGGCCCGGGCATGGAGTCCGCAGCCCTGGGACCGGGCACAGAGGAGTGCCCCTTGAGAATGCCTCCGGGACCCGGGGTGGATGTGGGCGCCCGTCGCGAGGCGCCTAGAGAAGGCGCACCCGGGCACGGGCAGTGCTCGGGCCCTAGGTACTTGGCGGGAAGAAGGCTGTAGCCAGCCGTCGCTGGTGCAGAATGTGACCCCGGAGGAGCTGACGTGGCCGAAGACCCACGCGTCCCCAGGGTATGTGGGACCCTCATTCCCGTTTCGCCGACAAGTGTAATTCCAGAATGCTATGTTGTAATTTTCTCAATACTACCACATAGAAGAACTGGGACTAAAAACAGTTAATCAACTACTTGACTCCCTAAAAGAGATAGTACTGCAGCACACCAGGAAAAATGAAAACCAAAGTAAAGAGAAGAGGCGAGAGGAAAACAAATTTGTGCATCTGGGAGAGATAGCAATCAGTTGCCAAAAAAAAAAATTTAGGATTCCCTGATGTTTTTACTGTGACCAACAGGAAAAACGTCATGGGTCTATGACGAATTTTCAAAAAAATCATCATAGATGAAGCATTTTTATCAAAGAATTAGCTACCAATAGGTGTCACGATGTCCCACTTGTAAGTATGAGAAAGTGCAAAGCAGAATACAATTTGTTTGTGTTTGTATTGTTTATCCAATCCAAATGGACTGGCATATAATTGGAGGGTACACTTTTGTTTGCCCTATCGCAGATATACTTTTTGTGACGAATGACATTCATCTGAAGACCGTCATATGATATGTTTAGTGATGAATTTTTGTAACTTTATGATGAAATTAGGCCGTCATACAAGGCCAAATCGATCCCTTATACAAGTTTATGGAGAGAGAATGATTAGAAGAGGAGCTACACGAGCCGATGGAGGGGAGAAAGACAGAGGAGTGGGCCAAAAGTGGCCCAGAAAGATGAGACAATTTCTTTTGCCTTTTCTTTTATAAACTAAAAAAAAGGTTTTTGTTGCTTAAAATTATTTCTCGCACTTTGAAAATTCTAGTAAAAACTGGTTAAACATTTTTAGTCATGGAGAATTTGTTAAAATATAATCCCATACATTTTTGAATTTTCTTGATTTCTTATTGTTGGAATTTTCCTTAAAACTCTTAGCAATTTATAAAAATATATTTAAAACAAAAATTGTAATTTAGGATTAAAGAAATACATGTAGAAATGGGTTATTTTCACAGACGGTCACGTAACCGCATATGAAAATGGATTTCCACATGCGGTTACAAACGGATTTCTATATGCCATTGTATTAAGATAGTTGCGTGTGTAAATGAAATTTCCAACTTTGAGTATTTTAGTGCCAAAAAAGCACACAAAAAATATTTTGAATTGTCGTAGCCATCTTTATGCGGTCACATGTCCCAAATCACAACTCACACAATTTTTCACACAAAATACGTGCTCATGCGATATATAGAATTCGGACCTAGGACCTCTGTCTCCATGTGTTGCCCATTACCATCACACCATTAAACACTTTTATAACACCTTGAAAATTCAGTTAAGAAAATATGTAAATTTTTGAACTTTTTAAAACTTTTTGCATCATACGGTGTCGTTGGTTGCTTTGCTTGTAACAGGATAAGAGTCAAGCCAAATAGACTAACCAACAACCCAAGACCAATTTCAAAGCTTATCTCGACAACCAAAAATAATTTGTAACCCACTACAAGAAAAGGAAAATTAAATTTTCATTTAATTTTCTAACCTCATCATATGTTTAATATAGAGGAACTAACCCCCAATCCATAAATTACAGTGGAGGTTAAAAATGCTAATTTAATTTTCAACCATCACGAGCCAAATAATAAAATGGACTAGTTACACCCTGTGAATTACAAGTGGAACTAAATGGTAATTTAACTTCCAATCTATGATTTACCTTCACTATGCTCCAAACAAAATCAAGTTCAAATATTATGGGAACCACAGGACCCTAATCCATGTCACCACCGGAATCGAATGTCTAAATGTCGCGTGGTATTTACTCCCCCATTAAAATCTAATCAAATGATTTTTTAACTCAGAAATAAATTGAACACTGTAAATAAACAAGTATTCCTTTTATAGAAGCTACTAAAATTCAAATCGTTTTTGAATCCTCAAATTTCTGGAAAACCACATCCGATTTTACAACAGGAGACAAATTCAGAACCCTTAAAAGTTAAATGTAAGAATCACTTGATTAAATTCCCCAAAACAGAAGACCATATCCTCAATTGCCTCGCTAGTGGGCCAAATCTATCACCATATCTGAGTCCTCTTCTTTCCCCTTCTGGCCAAACCCACTCGGCCAGTCAGGCCAAGCAAGCCACCCCGCCTCCTCACTTCCTCCCCCCCCCCCCTCCCCCCCGGGCCGCTGGCCCATGCCGGCCGGCCAAGCCAGGCCAAACAACTAGCCGGCCGGCTAGCCCACCAGCCGGCCCAGCTGGCTCGCCCGGCCGATGGCCCCAACAAGAGCAAAGGACCGGGCTAGCCACCTCACCCCATTGTGCCATCGCCCAGCCGCGCCGCCCACCAATTGCTAGACGTAATGCCGCCCCCACCGCATCATGCCTGCGCCATCACCGTGCTAGCATGGAGATTTTCCTCGACGTGATTCCCTCACCCCTCCATGCCAAACACATTGCTCCAAGCGTTGGACAGCTGCCGTCACCGAGCCGCCAATCCGGGGCACGCGTCGGCACAGCTATGGACCGCTAGAAGGTCAACTCCTTCCCATGCCTCCTCATCTGCAACCCACTTGCTTCGCCTATCACCGCAGCTCCCACCAAGAGTGCTAGGCCACGCCACGTCTAGCCACGCACATCACGACAACCGGGCTACGCCAGAAATGGCGACAACCCGACACCGCCGTCAATCCCTCAGCCCGAAGCTACAACTAAGCCGAGCTCCGCAATGGACCAGCGGGAAGTAGGAGACTCCCCATGCCACTCCCTGCCATGACTGCATGCTACCTCAACTCTTTCGCCCCACCGCCGCACCTATAAATGGCGGCCGAGCTTGTGTCACCACACCCCCAAGCTCACCCTGCCGCGCCACCACTCCTGGAAGCCTCGACCAAGCTAGGCGCCAAGGACCACTCCCGAAGGCACAAGGGAGACAACCTCCTCACCAACGCCAAGCCCTAAACGGCCGACGAACACCAGGCGGGCACCCTACTCCACCCCGCCCCATCTTCGCCCAGCACTGCTCCGCCATTGCCGGAGCCTCGCACGATCCCACACCCGAGCCAAGCCCAGACAAGATCGTGCAAGAGGGAGGGAGCCGCCCCTACCTTGCCGACCTAAAGCCATTGACAACGACACCGCCGCACGCACAATGCCGCCTGGTATGTACGCTCGCTGGCCTCTTCCTCCTGCCCCCTAGGACCCGCGTCGGCAAGTTCCCCCTCCGATTGCGCTGACACACCACCACAATCGGAGCACCACCACCATGGTAGCCAGGGTGAGCTCACCGCAAGCTAGCTTGGGCTGAGCTCAGCAGGAGAAAAACTTCCACGCGCCGTGGCGAACCTTCCCCCTGCTCCTCGGTTGCTAAAGCTTGCCCGTACACCGCCAGTCACCGTCATGACGCCGCCAGCCGGCCAGCTCGCCTCGCTTCTTCGCCGAGCGAAGCAATCAGAAAGAGAGAGAGAGAGAGATAGAGGGATCATGGGAGGAAGAAGATGGGAGGGGATTAATTCCCCCTCCTAGAGGCTGACATGTGGGTCATGCCATTAATATTTTATAAAAAAAGTTTAAGAGAAATAATATCCTTAATATGTTAGTATGACATGTGGACCCTACCGCCTTAAAAATCTATTTAAAACTTTTTTACCCCTAAGTCGCTGACAAGTGGGCCCCAGGCCACCTCCCGGTCAGCTTGACCTGTGGAAGTCAACCTAGGCCCCACCTGTCAGCCACAGAGCAATTTCGCTTAAGAAAAGAATTCTGAAAATAAATAAAAATAGCTCAAGTCTCTTTTTTATAGCAAAGGGAAATCTAGATTAACCTTTGAAAATTCGTAACTTTTTCAAATAAGGTCCAAATTGAATGAAACTTGGCTCTAAAATTTTGTAAATTTAAGCTCTACATTTTGGACCTCAAATAATAGTTGTCACAATATACTTTTTACACAAATATGAAATAATGACAAGTGGATAATTATTTTCTCTTACTAAGAATTTTCCTTTAGACCAGATTACAAATTCAAATAATGGGAATAAAACCTCTAAATTTAAATTTGCACAACACTACCATGAAACTTAAATTCTAAGAAAGATCTATATAATTTTTTGTACTAAAAATTGCTTCTAAGCATGTTTTAACTCCTAGTAATGCAAAAAAAAACTCAAAGGTATAAAACTATAAATAACCACCACGAAACATAGAAAAACCTTGTTTCCCCAATTCATAAAGAAAAGTATTAATGGTTTACTGAGTGTTCTTAAGTAAAATTTTGCACCTATATAAACTTAAAGGAAATAAATGCATTTTTTTTCATGACCCTGATCTTAAGGAAAATGTATAGTTTATGGATCAACACACACAATATAAATAAGTAAAATCCTACATTAAAAATTACCTTGCCCAAGTGTTGACTAAACAATAGTAGAGAACACCCTAAAACTGCATTTACATCAAAAATTGCTCCTAAGCATAAAATGAAGAATAAACAAGGCTTTGAACTATTAATTCAACTCACAAGTTCAATTCTCTACAAAATAGCTAAACCTACAAGACCACAAGGCTACTTAACAAGAATTCGGCTCACGAATTGACCAATAAAAACCAAAAAAGGAAACGAACAAACGAATGTCAAGAACTAAAACATATGATACCAAAACCCAATATGGGCCCTTTTAAATTAGTAATCCTCTAGCTAACTTAGCCAAGCCAAGCTGAACTATAAATATTGTCTATTGGATGAGAAAATTAAAGGTCTAGATTTTTTTCTACTATTGGAGATACCATCATTAAATTAACTATTTTTTTCCTTTGGTATCCATATGTTAATGAATGTGGAGTTTCTCATTAACCACAATCTTCTCTAATTCCCAAACTATTGCCAGTACCATTTGGACTATTGTTTGTATCGCCGGTCTTTCTTGTTTGTGCCATTGTGATCCTGTCATTTTGCGGACCGATTATCTCTTGCCAAGGCGACCGTGCAAGAAAACACTGCTGCCATTCTCTTATTTCCAACCAACTTGTGGCCACCACCTCCCCTCCTCCCTAGTTGGTGCTAGTCTCTCAACAGTCTTGGCTGAAGTAACACATGTGAATTCTAGGCATGGTGCTGGGATATTATTGGCCTTAAGCTTTTAGCCCAACCTGAAGCCTGGCAAGAGCAAGCATTTTATTATAAAGTGTTTTACAATCGTGTTTAGTGATAGTAAAAATTAATCTAAATTGTTTTATATTTTCTAATCCAATCGAACATATCTATTTATACTATCACCTCGGCTACTGATAGTGGAATAATTTTTTCTACTTGTGGTAGAACTAAAAAAATCAATGGTTGAGATCGCTTCTACTTATGATAATAATAGCAAAAGCAATTATTTTTTGGACTAATATGAATCAAGTTGGGAAGAACTTGTTTTCAAAATATGTTTTCTCTGTCTTTGATACACTAGTGAAACTAGGAGTTGATCATAGTGAGTGACGAGGGACCGAGACTAGAATGGGATTTCCGAGATCAGAGTCGATTGGAAGATGTCACTAGATGGTCATGCTCTAGCTTATTCGTATGAAGAGGACGGAGGAGATGGAACGGGAAAGTTTTACGTCAATTGGGTCCGTGGTGTTCGGACATGATAGAGTTGGACTGGCTAGTGAGTCAGTAGTTTAGTTCGTAATAGTTTATTGGCTTGTGAGTTTAGATGGGTTAATTAGGCCATATTGGCTCAAGTCATGTGTTTTTTTGGCTCTCTACTTTGTGTTATGAAAGATAGAGAGATAGAGATAGAGATATGATGGGAGAACAAAACAGAAAAGTTCTTTTTAGGATTTGAGAAAATAAGAGTTGAGATAGATGGGGTGCTTTTATAAAAACTTTTAGAACATGATTTCACCAATAAAGTTCAGCAAATTCATCGGCAACCCCGTTTTTCAATTCGAAATTCACGTATGATGAGTTTTGGTATTTTTTGATATTATTTTACTTCTAGATTTTGATCTACCCGTTCGATTTGAGTGTGGTTTTTTTTTAATTCTCAATACAGTCTAGTTTTAACCTACCAAATTTGGTTTAAATCTATCAGTAAGTTTTTAATTAATCTAGGTTTTATGCACGCTTGTGAGATTTCATTTAGATTAAAGTTTGCTTATATCCTGTCAATTTTATGCATTGGTTTTTCTGTCTCTTAATTTAGTTGAACCTAAAATATGTTTAGAACATATGTTTTAAGCTACACATCAAATAGATTTGAATTGGTGGAAATACTAACGATTTTTGTTCGAAGCTGTATGCCCTGTAGCATCACGGTTCACAGGGCTGTTTACTATAGCGGTACTGTAGGTGTGAGGTTGCATATTATTTTAAGTTTTTTGCATATCATGGTCATTAATTTAGTATTATGATAATATTAGAATATCTTTTATATTATTTTTTATTTTCGTTACGTGTTTGCTTGCATTGTTTTGAAAAAAAACAACGATCATTTAACCGTCTGATTGACACTATTTCAATCTTACAAGAATACCATAAATGCACTGTTCTTTTATTGGTCTAGATGATAAATTAAACTAGAGGCTGCAAGATGTGTTAATTAGTTATTTGTGTGTCACAGAGGACGATGGTAATAAGAAAAATACAAAGGACAATATATTTACCTATTTTATTTAAAATTGAAAAATACAATATAAGAGGGTAGACCCTGCGTCCCGAGGCTGGCATCTCCGATATGGGTGCTGGGGCTCCCAAACAAAATGCCTTAAAGTCATTACAGTACCAAATGTTATATGGTTGCAGCTGGTCTTTAGTGCTGCTTCCCTTGTCACAATCTCACCCATATCGTCGTTAATTTGCCTGCACGATTTCTCTTCGTTGTCAAAGAATCGCACATTTTAGCTCCATCCTCTAATTAATGCATTAAACTCTATAATTGTCGATCAGCAGGATAATACTGTTGTGTTCACGAAATTATTTGATTTACTCACGAGCTTAAAAAACTACAAACTCTAATTTTTAATAAATAACGCTATTAAATTTTATCGTGACGTTTTACTATTTGTCTTATTTAAAAAATAGATGTAAATATTAAAAAATATAAGCCATGTTTAAAGTTTATTTAATGATAAATCAAGTCATAAAAAATAAATCATACTTACTTAAATTTTTTAAATAAAATAAATGACCAAACATTTTGTTAAAAATTAATAACGTTATTTATTAAAACCAAAGGAAGTAATAGGCAAAGCGTCACAAAGCGCGGGTCCAAACTAGTCTGGTAAAGCCATCACGATAAGTACAAGATGGTTTGCACGTAAAACTATATAAAAAAATCAAATGACTACACACATTTAGGAAACGGGAAAAACGTACGCTTGCTATTTCTTTTTACCAAAAACTGTACCTTCGCTATGCATCAGTCGACAGAAAATCTCCGTCGATTGATCCACATGCCGTCGGTCATTCATGTAAATGGGTGAGGCTAGCTCGTGCGCTTGTGACAGCGCGTGCGGTAGCTATACCCTCATTAATCACTGATCATCATCATTAGTACTTAATAATTTTTAATTATAAAAAAAACATAAATAAGCAGAGTTAAAAATTTTAGATTTCAGTTAAAAGTTTTCAAAATCTAATTAAATGTTTTAAATTTTGGGTTAAAAATTTTAAAATTTGAGTAGATTTTTTTAAATTCTTAGTTGATAGTTTTTAAATTTGAGTTGAAGGTTTCAAAAATTAAATTGAAAGTTTCAAAATTAGAAATAAAAGTTTCAAATTATTAATATATAGTTTACTCAATTTTTTCAATATGTTATTTTTGTTATTATTATTATTTAATTTTTAACAGTACCGTACGGCGTGTGCACACGCTGCTACGCATACGCTGCCAGCATGCACGTGAAGTAGCTTTGCCGCATGTAAATGCCAGCACGTCGTCTTCTAGCTACCACCAGCCAATGGGAGACATGAGAAAGAGAGACATGGCATGCCACGGCTGCTCAGTGACATCAGCGGCAACTTTCACGGCACCAATGATATCTGAACTCCTGTAGGCTTTGTCAAATTAGGGTTTCAGGGTTGGAGGTAGTTGGACGATGGTTAGGGCGGCATTGAGCGCTGCTTTAGAGTGATGGCTAAGGTGGTGGATGACCGACGGTGGGCAGCGGAGACAGGTAGTGTCGGCTAACGGATGAACGAGAGTGGGGACCTAGACAGACCATCTTTGAGGTTCGGCTGGGGGAGCTATTTCCTAAGTCTACTCGGAGTATGGCAAGAATAGACTCAAGGACTTAGAAAGGTTCAGGCCGCACGGTGGCGTAACACCCTACTTTTATGTGGTGTGTTTCTGCTTAGAGGAATGCTTATGAATCAACTGAGTTCCCTCTCTCCCCTTGGGCTTGGCCCGACCCTTATAGGATATGGGTGGTGCCACAGTGGCCGAACTGGAGAGGTGGGCCCGGAAGATTACCCCCTAGATTTAATTACAGCTATGTTAAGATAGGGTACCTGTCGAGTGTGCTGAACAGTGCTGGTCTCCCCTTTCCAATAGGCCTTGCGCCCTCCCAAGTGGGGCCCTCATGGAGTAGCTCTGGGAGGAGGCCGTGGCCGCCCGCCACATGCGCCTGGTCACCAACCACCCTTGCGTGGGAGAGCCCTTGGTGAAGAAATCCACAGTCATCATTGTAGTCCACAGTCCCACTAGATAGTGCCCACACGGAGTAGGCAAAAAGGTGGGTAAAGCTGTAGGGCTACTAGGGGTCACGCCGCTTGACAGCCCACGCCCCTCTGACATCTGGCACTATGCCTCAAATGACATCTGGCCTGACCCAGCTACCACATCGCGCGTGCTGGCGGGTAGATATCCATCACATCATCCCTTCTTGGAGAAGCGTGCAAGGGACAAGGTGTGGTCGCACGCCTCGTCTTGTCGCATTAAACGCGTCGATAGCCATTCGGTTCTTGAGCCCTACCTCATAGGCCCACCTGGTCCGCAGGTTCTCGGGGATGCCACTTGGCTCCTGAGCACGATTTAGCAGGCCTATGTGGCATCCGAGATCTCTGGGACACCGTTCGGCTCCCGAGCACTGCCCCGTGGGCCTATATGACCTGCAGTACCTCGGGGACGCAGTTCGGTCCTGAGCACAGGCCTACGGGCTCTCATGGCCCGCGAGTGCTCGGGGGTGCCCTCCTTGGGGCCGCCCTTCTAGGGCAATCCTAGTCAATGGTTTTAGCACTTGCACTGAGCAACTTGCTCAGGTCCTTGAGCGGCGTTTCTCGGGTTGGCGGCTGCTCGAACCTCGTCGTAGCTAAGCGCTCTTGTCATACCCCAAACATCTTCCAGAGCACACACGGGGGAAGGGGGGTGTGCTCAGGCCACACAACAGGCCCAGGGCATCTCCCATGCTCAGGGAACCAGTGATGTGGCGTCAAGTTATCCCGCGCCTGCCACGCGGGGGGTGGGGGGACCTTGGTTCCTATATCATTGACAGCAGCCCCCAGCCCCATCATTAGGTGATGAAACCACGATTAGGGTTGGGGCCCAACTCTTCAGCGGGTTGGTATCAGTGTTGACGCCGTTCGGTCTCACTCGGAGCTGGGCCACACCAGATTGATGCCTACTAGGCTTTGAGTGTTTTTGGGCCTGCGTGTAACGTGCAACTTGTCCACTAGGCCGCACTAGAAGAGAATCATTATCCAGTCAGCATGACGGTATGGCTCGTCAATTCACACATGAGCATTGCTGCTTATAGGGGGCGAGAGGCATCACCCCTCAGCCCCAACGCCATTACTTTCACAACCAACTGCTCTGCTCCATCTTCCTTTGTGTTCTGCTTGCCCTCTTCGTCTTCTTGTGTGTCTTTTCCATCTGCTTCCCAAGCTTCTCCACCTTCCAGCATGCTGTGTGCCCACCGAAACAATAGCTCGAGCTGGGGGGTGACACAATCCCGCCCAAGTCCTGCCTTCGGAATGAGGAGGGGGTAGAGAAGGTGCGGAAGATGATGGTGCCGGCCGACCAGAAGGGCACCTCGGTGGTGAGGCCAGCCACACATCCCTCGACGCCGAAGGTGCCGGAGGAGGTGGTCATCTTTACCTCGTTCGTCGCAACGAGCCTGGTGCCGCCATTCTCGACTTTCTTCCTCTAGGTGTTCTGGGAGCTAGCCCTTTACTTGAACCTTGAGCAACTAGATCTCCAGAGGTCACTCCCAGACTTTGACGCCTAGGGGCTGAAGGAGGGGACAAGAGATCGGGCCCCTAGGGCATTGCGATCTAGGGGACCCAAGGACGACGACATTGACGATGGTGGCGCCCACGGCAGCAACGAACCAACACAGGGCATCAGCAGAAGCAGCAGGCCGGTGCAGGGCAGCGGCCTTGGCGGCGGAGGGAGCACGCGAATAGGAAGGGAAAAGGGAAGCAACTCCATGAGTCAAGCCCCTCGCTACCACTGTCTTCGCCGCCACCACGGCCATCGCCGCCTCCTGGCCCCTTTGGAACAGCCAACCCCGAGGGCGTGGGGCAGCTCCGGACCCAGCGGTCGCGGGCCGTCCCAGAATAGGAGGAGGCCAGACGGGCCAACGACGGCAGATTTCCAGCTCCCAGGCTCGACTGTTAGTTTAGGGGGTCGAGAGCCATGTAAGTCGGTTTTCCGTCTTTGTGTTTTTTCCCCTCTTTTTTTAGATAAGAAGCTTTTCTTCCTTGCTCCAGGTCCTCAAGGTGACCTAGTTCTGCCTCGAACACCGAGCCCGTGGGCACAGAGACACCGGCTACAGCCAGAGATGCTATGGAGACAGCAGCGCCAGCAGGCGTAGCGGCAGTGGTGGTGAAGGCCTCACCAGCAACGGCGGAGACCACGCCGGCGGCCGCGGAAGCAGAGGCAGAGATAGCCGCGAACCGGGGGCGAGGAGTGCTGCCCCAAGGTCGCCACACCAAGTGGTGGACCTTGACCCGGATTCACTGCCACTAGGGGCTACCTTCGTGAGGTCACCATCCCAAGGTGACGCCAGTAGGCCCCTTGCACTTCGGAAGGGCAAGCTCGGCCGCCACGCCACGAACCCGGGAAGCCATCCCCAAGGTGCTGGAAAGTGCTCGAGAGATGCTGTCACGTTTGGAGTCGACGGTTGTAGGAGAGAGGACGGAGCTCGACTGGGAGCGCAAGGCCCTGCTGGAGGAAAGCGAAAGGCCGGAGGCCACCTGGAAGCTGTTTGACACCCGCTTGAGGGCAGCACGCATGGTGCACAAGACCCTCGGCAGCATCGAGCATGAGCAGACGGCCCTAGACGAGGCGTGCCGCAAGGCCGTCACCGAGTAGGAGAAGGCCGAGGCCTACCTGAAGGTTGTGGCCCATCGTGAGGAGGTTGTCGCTGAATGTGAGCGGGCGGCAGACAAGTACGCATAGGACTTGACTGTGCATGAGGAGCAGGCGGCCTTGCACGAGCAAGAGATGAGGACCCTGGAGGAGGCCCTCGGCAAGCGGGAGGATGCCGTGAGCCGCGGAGAGGTGGACTCGTGCCTGTGCACCGAACAGCTCCAGCACCGCACGGCCGAGATTACTTCCTGGGGGGGGTAGATCATGCTACGTCAGGTGGATATGGAGCTGAAGGCGAAGTCACCCGCCGCTCGGGAGAGGATGTCTGCGACGCGAAGGCTGTCATCATGGCATGAGAGCAGGCCGTTGTCCAAGAGGAGGCGTGGGTCGGCACCATCCATGTGGCTGTCGCCAACGAATTGACGCACGCGAAGACCGAGGTGGCCAACTTGCTTCGGGCCTCCTGGACCAAGGCAGCCGAGTTGCTGCAGAAGGCGAGGGCCGAGGAGAGTGCGGCTTCCCATCCTGTGGACCTTGGTTGTGGACATCGAGAGGCTGATTGAGGGACTGGAGGCCTCCCAGACGAAGCTAAACAGCCTGCGCCTGGAACGCGACGAGGTCGGGCGGATGATGCACGACATCTTCACCAAGGCACAGCGCTCATTAGTGACCGCCAGGCTCAGGCAAGTGGATGCGGGTGGCCAAGGCTTGGTGTCCCTGGGGCATTACACCCTTGGGTTCGTGCAGGTCGTCGAGCGCCTTGCGGCCCTTCCCAATGCCATCCGGAATGTGGCCACTAGGGAGGGGCATGCTCTAGCCCGCAGCATGGCAGAATATGTCATCGCCTGCTGCCGCAGCCAGGACCCCAACTTTGCACTGAAGCCGGCGAGGGAAGGGCTCCTGGAGGAAAGCGGGGAAGCTACACGCGAAGCCATGCGCAAGGTTGCCACCAAAGTTGCCGGGTTTTTCGAGAGCGATTCCCTGGCCCCCGAGCGGCACTCCAACGACAACAACGAGGACAACAGTTGAGGGGTTGTAAAGTAGATTGTACATAGGACCCCTTCTGTCGATGTTTTACACTGGTAATGTGAATATAGGGCTACTCGTCGAATTGAAACTCAATGGACTACAAAGAAACACGGGGAGTTTATACTGGTTCAGGCCCTCAATGTGAGGTAATACTCTACGTCCAGTTGTGGTGTATTCCTTTGAGGATGTATGATTCTGATGAATCTCTGTGTGCCCTCAAGGGGCGCCCTGCCTCCCCTTATATACTGGGGGACAGGGGTACAAAGTAGGAGTCCAAGCCGAACTACGGCTAAGGGATCTCCTCTTAGAGATATAACCTGCCCGACTAGGACTGTATATTCCTTATCGTATAAGGCTAAGTCTGCCGAGCTCTATCATATCTCTAATTACAAGGCTAGGCCCATCCTCTGTCCGAGTGGCCCATATGCTTGTCATGAGGTACCCGGGGCCCATGGCCTCCACAGCAGCCGCTGAGACCTTCATAGTTGAGTCACAGCTGATGCCAAGTGCTCGTCCTCCATAGTGAAGTATTCCCGAGTACATTGCTCCCGAGTACTCTTTATCCGAGTGCATCTTCTCCTGAGTCCTGCTTCATGTCAGCTGGTAGCGAGGCTATGAAGGGCTCCATATAGATTTATGAATAGTGTGCGCCGAATAGGCGCACCTATTAGGTGTAACCCCCGACTCTGTGTTTAATTGTGAAACAATTAAACATAAAATCAAATATCATTAACCTTGTAGTCTTTCCCGAGTAGTATACTACTAGAATATGAGACTCTTCGGCATCATGTCAGCCAAAAATAATTTATAGTCTTTCCTGAGTAGTATACCACTCGGAAGTTAGACTTTTCAGCATCATGTCGGTCGGAAAAATTTTTTATAGTCCTTCCTGAGCAATATACTAACCAGAAATTAGACTCTTCAGCATCATGTCAGCTGGAAGAATTTTTGCTCATGGCAGTTGTTGGCCAAGCATGTAGGCCGAGTACCACTTTATGGATTTAACCAAATATGTGGTCAGGTGTATTTGAGAGATACCTGCATCCCCAATTTTAATGGAGACCAGCTTGTGATCCTTATAAGGATATCCTCAATACCTGGTAAATAATACAGATACCTGAATGTATACATCTGGCTATGGGCTTAGCATGAAGCATATCTGATTATTTATTCGATTTCTGTGAGTAGCACCAGCACTGTGATTTTAACACAGCCAGCAGGCGGCCCAAGTTGAGTGTGCTACTGTAGAAACTCATATCTTGCGGATTGCTACCGAATAAGCCAGCCTAAACCGACCTACCCAGCGTAGCCTTATAAAATTGGCATTCCTCACATGTCAGGATGAGTATTTCAGCGTTGGTAACCGCAATCAACCAAAGGAATCCTTATACACAAGACTTTTCGACTTATGTTCTAGATGCAGCCTGGTTGCCACAGATGCCTGAGTAGGTATATTGCAGGATCTGCTTGCCCTCCTCAGGTGTGACGCAGCGCATGAGAACTCCGGATGCGCTTTGACAACATAGGTCTTCTCTAACTTGGTAAAGCCGAATAAGGTACCCAAACCTTGCATTAGCACAGGATTCAGCTGGTGACCCTCATGGGGCGTACCATATCCAAGAGAGTTATAGCCAAATAAGGTACCCGAACCTTGCATTAGCATAGGATTTGGCTGGCGACCCTCATGGGGAGTACGTAACCTGGCAGAGTTGTGACCAAATAAGGTACCCGAACCTAGTATTAACATAGGATTCGGCTGGCGACCCTCATGGGGCGTACCCTACTTAGCCGAGTGGTACACTAGCCCCGACTGGTGCTGGAGGTCGGTTATATTAGCCAAATAAGGTACCCGAACCTTGCATTAGCATAGGATTCGGCTGGCGACCCTTATGGGGCATACCCAACTCAGTGGAGTTGCGACCGAATAAGGTACCCGAACCTAGCATTAGCATAGGTTTCAGCTGGCGACCCTCATGGGGCGTACCCAACTTAGCGGAGTTGTGACCAAATAAGGTACCTAAACCTAGCATTAGCATAGGATTCGGCTGGCGACCCTCATGGGGCGTACCTCACCCAGCCGAGTGGTACCCGAGCTCCGACTGGCGTTGGAGGTCGGTTATTAGCCCGCATATGAAGCGTAGCCAGGGAAGATGACGTCCCGACTGGTGCAAGTACTCGGTCAGTAGCCTTCATGGAGCATTCCGAGTGATTCTTGGTAGACTGGTCCAGCCCCCAAGCATAGGAGATAGGCTCGTAGCCCTGAGTTCCTGTCATGCATATCCGGAACTGGCCCTGCATTATAAACATATCGGATATGTAGCATCTAATGATGAAAACAATCACCCGAATAATATTTATGTATTTTACAATATATTTAAATACGTGTTCTTCCTCTTATTGATATTAATTTCCCCGAGTAGTTTACTCCTTACGTTTAAGCACTCTGCTCAACTAGTCATAGCCCCCTAGCATCGGGAGTTGGCTCATGGCTCTTACCCAGACACGCATTTTGGGTGACTTGAGTTCATCTTTCATGGAGCAAAGTTTCACGGATCGAAATTTATGCTACTCAAGTACTTTTGCAATCATTAAAAGCAAAAACAGAAAAAATGTGCAGCTTGTACACCTATTAGGTGTAAGCGGCTACGGCATTGGCGAGGCTAAGTGAAGAAATATTTATCAGAAAGCGACTTAGCTGTTCGGTATTTGGGAGTAGGGATGCCATCCTTGTGTTCGGGCTTTTGAGCCCTCGAGCATGTCACTTGTTGTTCTGATAATCTTCAGTTGTTGAAAATCGAAGACTGTTGTGACCGACTGCCACAATGAAGCCGTCTATCTTGCATTTGTGGTTCCCAACCTTAGTCAGGGCCGCATCATCAGTGTCCTTCTGCTCCTTCTATCAGTGTGCCTTCTTGTCATCAAGGGCCTCAGCAACAGCGTCGGCCGAGTCGGCGTACTTGTTCGCCATGTCAAATAGAGCCTTGACAAAATTGGGAGGCTTAAGAGTGAATTTAGTGATGAATAAGGTGTCTTTGACTCCTTTTCGAAAGATGGCGATGATGACCTTGCCCTTGATCTTCGGGATTGAGTTCTTCTTCTCAGAAAACCTCTTAATGAAGTCACGAAGAGACTCGTTCTTCCTTTGATGCAACTAATATAAGTCGTACTCGGAAGATGGCCTCTCGTATGTTCCCTGGAAGTTGGTGATGAAGCGTTCCCGGAATTCTCCCCAGGAGCCGATTGATTGCTTGGGAAGTTCTGTTAACCATGTCCTCACCGAGTCGACTAGAGTGATTGGGAGGTAGTTAGCCATGGCTTTGTGATCTCCTCCGGCTGCTCAGATCGCCAGAGTGTAGACCGCGAGCCAAGACTCGGGGTCAGTCTTTCCGTCGTATTTTTTAATTCCAGTCAGTTTGAAACTTGATGACCAGTTGACTTGTTGCAGCTCGTTGGTGAAAGCCGGTACACCTTCGTCTTCATGAGGACTCCGACTCCACCTACGACGGCGAAACAGCTCGTGGTGGAGGCCGAATCGCTCGTTCTCGTCTTCCAGTTGGCGTTGTTCATCTTCCTCTCGTTCGCGGCGCCGAGCGTTGATGTCCTACCGAAGATCACGTCATAGTCGGCTTCGGAGATCCCGGTTGTCCCAATGGTCATCTTGATGTCGACACCGCCAATGGCCGTTAGGGTTGCCGAGTGACATCTGGCGTGACTCCGTGTGCAGCCGACTGGAGCCGGCTGCTCGGTGTCGCATTGAGGCGGATGAGACTGCCGTTGGAGATGCCGACTGTTGGTGCTGCTGACATGCAGCAGCGGTAATCATGGCTTTTATTCTCGCTATAGTCGGGTGGCTTGGTGATCAGGCTCAAACTGGAGTATATCCAATAGAGTTGCAGCGGCCACGATGTTCTGTTGAGGAGTAACGAAGATGTCGTGGTCGCCGACTCGGGCTTGGAGGATTTGTTACTAAGCAGTCTGCCCAGCCCTGCGTAGGTCATCGTTGCGGGCGTGCAGCCATCTTGCTTCTTTCTCTTGTTGTTCTCGCAGTCGGCGTGATTCCTGAGTAGGAGTAGAGCCTTTGGATGCCATGAAGATTTCTCGTGGCGGAGAGAAGCCTGCCGAATTGCTGTTCGACTTAGAGTTAGAGTCCGACTGAGAGTCGAAGTCGGAACAGTTGATAGGGGTGATTATAACTCCAACCTCCCTAGATCCAATCTTGAGCGGCTTTGAGCCATATCCAAGTCGAACTCCAGGGGATCGGGTTTGCCGTGTCAGATGTTGTTTGAAGATATCCATGGTGTTGCCGAGTCTATACGGGAGATTGACGATCTCTTCCCTTCTTAGCTTGATCTTGGCTGGCTCAAGGCCGAGTCCGAGTCGAACACTGAAGGAAAGAGTTGTCCCGAGACCCAGACAAGATGAAGATTGCTGCAGCAAGTTGATGAAGGTTGCTGCAGCGTCATGTGGGCAGACTAGCGCAGAGTCGGCTGGTTCCTCGGCCGATCGGATCAGGTCCGAGTCAGCCAAGGTAAGGTTGCTGAACTTGTTGGTGATGAAATCGAGGATCCCAAATATGATCGTGTCTTCGGGGGAGAAATTGGTGCCATTGACTCCCTTGATTGGATCCATCGGACTTGATGAAGATGATCTCGACGAAGCCCCTACCTAGCGCGCCAACTATCGATGTTTTACACCGGCAATGTGAATATAGGGCTACTCGTCGGATCGAAACTCGGTGGACTGCAAAGGAACACAGGGAGTTTATATTGGTTCAGGCCCTCGATGTGAGGTAATACCCTACGTTCAGTTGTGGTGTATTCCTTTGAGGATGTATGATTCTGATGAATCTCTGTGTGCACTCAGGGGGTGCCCTGCCTCCCCTTATATACTGGGGGACAGGGGTACAAAGTAGGAGTCCCGGCCGAACTACGGCCAAGGGATCTCCTCTTAGAGATATAACCTGCCCGACTAGGACTGTATATTCCTTATCGTACAAGGCAAAGTCTGCCGAGCTCTATCATATCTCTAATTACATGGCTAGGCCCATCCTCTGTCCGAGTGGCCCATATGCTTGTCATGAGGTACCCGGGGCCTATGGCCTCCACACCTTTTGTTTTAATGAAAAATATGTTGACTTCTTGTACTTGCACCCATGTGGGTTTCTGTTCGCACCAAAAACCACCGGGTGTGCCAAGAAGCTTGTTGATGATCTGGTTTGATGCGATTGAACATACGAAGGCCTGGGAGATCTGCTTAGCTCCAGTGCAGGTCCTAAAATCTTGAGGTTCGCAGGCGTGCCAGTCAATTTGACCCAGCAATTGACAAGGAGATAAAACAAATCAGATCACTGCTCCAATCGGCCGATAAGCTGCTACAGTCTTCCTCCAGCCGATGGCGCCAACAGTACTTGTAAATCGGCTGCGCCTGTAATCGGGCCCTTGTCTTCGCGCGTGCTCGTGCCCGGGTACTAGTTGTCCGTGTCCGCGCCCGGGTAGTCGTCCTGTTGCCCGCGCCCGGGACCTCGTGCCCGCGCCCGGATCTTTGTGCCCGCGCCCGGGTCTTCGTGCACGTGCCCGGGTACTTGTCTGCTTGTTCGATCGGCCGATACTCCTAGCCGATAGCCGATAGCATCTGTGTATCGGCCGTGCCCGGGCTCTTCCTCGTGCCCGCGCCCGGGTACTTGCTCGTGGTCGTGTCCGGGGAGAGGCAAGGAGGAATGACGATTGCCGATAGAACATCTGTACATCGGCCGGAAGCCGATGATGATTTAAGCAAGTAATATACCAGCCGACTGCCAAATAAAACAGTAGGACATCGGCTAGAAGCCGATGGTAAAACAGATAGGCAGAAATAAAAGACAATGCAGTCGGTTGCCTAGTAACAGATAACCTATCGGCTAAGCACTCCGATAGAACATCGCATAAACACCTATCGACTCGACAAGGATAAGATTATTACTATCAGTCTAGTAGATCGAACCGAACCGTTGCAGCACAGACCAATAATGATAACAGAACCTCAATGGGCCGATAGATCTAATGCAATCGTGATGCATAAGATAATTTACCGGCTATACATTCCGATAAGACATTTGCACAAAAGCCATTGGCCTAGCAGGAATAGCTTATCACTCAGTTTAGTAGGTCGGACCCAACCGATGCAGCACAAACTAATGATAAACTATCCCCAGTAAACCGATAAAAACTATGCACGCGTGATGTGGTATACCTGATCGGCCTAAGAGATCGAACCGAACCGATGCAGCCGTAGACAGGGCAGATACACCTGGGTAAGGGGTGACGAGTCTTACCCTCTCGCAGGAGTTCGGACCTAACCGATGCAGCCCCGCTCGAGAAGCAAGAACCTGTCGAGAGGGTGGCGATGCGCCGAAGTTTATTGATCTGTGTGGATAGTTTACAAGGTGCCTAGGCATACGTATATATACCCCGAGTTACAGGAGTCCTTATAGGACACGGTACATACTTTCCTATCTATAAACGGAAAACTAACAAGCCCTGATCGGATACGAGATCAGGTTTCCTAAAAATTATCAAAACTACCTAATTAATAGATAAGGTAATTTACTGCCATACTGTGGTCTTCACGGTCTCTTCCCAAACTCGGTCTCCTCTGGATCAATCTTCACCGGTCATCTGTGATTTTTTCTTAACCGAATCTGCTAAAGACCCGTGCCAAATTTTGGCGTTAACAGTTTCTTGTTTTACTTTTGTGCTTGTCTTCAGATGACATTGGTGTAGGCATGCAGGTCCAGGGCCGCAGGTGTCCGAGGCTGAATAGCCTCCTTAGCCCCTAGCACCGCAGGCGCTTGAGGTCGACCGCTTCGTTAGCCTTCAGGCAGGAACATGAGCACTCGGGGGGCTTAGCCCCCGAGCAGGCGACGTAGAGGTACTCATAGCCTCTGACTGCTCGGGGGAACGGACTGAGAAAGTCCAGCCCCTAGACTGCAAAGGGCCATGATAGGGGGATGGTATGAAGAGCCAGAGCTGGCTAGTGAACCTGCTTTGCATGGAACTGGCACGCCTTGCAACGACGAACCAGCTCAGAAGTGTCCTAGAAGGCTGTCGGCCAGTAGAAACCTTGCTAAAAGGTCTCTTCGACCAGCATGTGAGACGATGCATGGCTACCGCACTCGCCTTCATTGACATCAGCAAGTAGCTTGCTACCTTCTTCTCAAGAAATCACTTTAGGAGGACACTGTTCGTGCCATGCCGGTAGAGGTCCCCATCCACCAGGGCATAGCGCTTGTACTGCTATGCAATCATCTCTGCAGTGGCGTCATCATTTGGAAGGGTGTTTTCTTCCAGGTACCCTCGGATCTCGTCGATCCATGATGGTTCCTGAGGACTACCGGGGAGCACTGAGTGTTCACTAGACAGCGGCGTCTTGATGGGTTCCCCCACTAAAGGCATCGCCATAGTCCCCTCGCCTTGACGCGAGGGTTCCCCTTCGTCTTGGTCGGCAACCGAGACGGATGGCCGTGTGAGCCTTTCTTCAAAGGTTCCGGCCGGGACGGGGGCGCAAGCTGAGGCCAGCCTAGACAGCTCGTCGGCGAGCATGTTGTCATGGCGGAGCATGTGCCGCAACTCCAAGCCATCAAAGCGCCGCTCCATCTTTCTGACTTCCGCTACGTACGCAGCCATTTGTAGGTTCGAGCACTAGTACTGTCACAGCCCTAAATCTAAATTAAGGTAATTAGTGTTAAGCCCTAGCTAATTCTTTGCCTTGTGCTAGTTGTTACTTCCCAAGTTCTATATATCTAAAAATCCTAGAAAAATTCCTAAACATGTCAGGTGATGTGAGTAAGTCCCTATAAAAATTTCATAATTTTATCACTTCAATAAACGCTTCAACAAATTCCCTCAAATCAGCAAAGCTAGGAAGCTAGCTGAAATAAATTGGTTTACTTCTAAAATTCACCACATGAAAATGAAGACTAATTAGACAGAGCCCCTTTTGCCAAAGTGTGTGCCCACATGAACCCTATCATCAGGAATTTTGGATTAATTTATCTCCCAAAGAAAACACATAAAATGATAAGATCAAGGCACTGGAGAAACAAGTGAAACTGCAGCAAAACTGGATCAGTGTGCCTACTTTGCTTCTTCACCAGAGATGAACCAGACCTCTTCTAACCATGAATTTTGGTCAGCAGGTTACACACATCTTCCTCTATCTCCAGTAATTTTCCCATAATTTATCTCCCATATTTATCTGCTGAAATCACAGATGCAAGACAGCTGTCCATACAGCTCACAACACTTAGTCTCTAGAGATTTCTCCTCTCTCAAGTCACTGACCAGTGGGACCCACAAGACCTGGCCCACTTGTCAGCCTCACCATAGCATGTGACAGTGTGTTTCACTAGGAAATTCACCCATACTCCTCCACTCCTCCTAGACCATCACTACTTGGACCCACAAGCCATAGAGTAAATCTAGCTAAATATGAGTAGAACACTGTTTCCTGACATGTGGGACCCTCCTTGACCACTGTAGCAGTGGAGACGACTCAGCATTGCATGGCAGACGTGTCTTCCTCTCGTTCTCCTCTCCCACAGCACACACAGAGTGACCTAGATGAGCTCCTCCATGGAGCATCGACCATTTCGACTCAAACTCCGCCAGTAGAACCTCTCACCCTTCCTCTTCACGCTCCCACCGGAGAAATCCACAGAATCCCCAAAGATCACCGCCGTCAAGCTTATTCTTCCCTCTGCCGAAGGTGTTCGGTTGAGCTCGAGGTTGCTCCGGTGAGCTCCACCCTTTCTAAGCTTCGGGAATATGATCTATACCTTCTGACCGATCCATTTTTGTTCTTGGCTGCCCTAGGACCGTCGGTCGAGGCCGCCGTGTTTCGCTCTCTACTCTGCAGCGCCGCCGCCAGGACATCATGGTCGTTCCGGCCGATACAGTACACCACCGACCGAGCCCTTGCGCCAACCTCATCGCCTTACTTCCAGAAGACCACCGGCAGAAGGAATCAGGAAAGGATGTAGTAAAGTTTGAGATCGAGGTCATCTTTCCCAAGTCCGGCCAACTGCCGCCGCCGTCGATTTCTTTCTCTCTGGTAGTCCTCAGTTCCATTCATTGCACAGGAGCCATCACTAGGAAGTCTCTAACCTGTTAGACACCTCACCCCGACTGCAGAACCCCGGGAGAAGGCCGCCGATGTGAAACCGAAGGAGTTCGCCGCCGCCGGACAATTTGCGCCGTCGCCATTATTGTTCCAACTTCGCCCAGACCCGCACGAGCCTCGGTGAGCATCCTGGCACCTAGCAGTAACTCCCGCCTGCATGTACACAGCCAGGTCGAGTCCAAAATAGGATACGCATCGTCGACCCGAAACACTCCGCCGCTGGAGCTCGCCGCCGGCGATATTCCAGTCACCCGAGGTGTCAAGAAGACCACCCTTATCTCCGCCGTAAACTCCTCTACCTTTTCTGTTTTGGGCCCGACCACAGCTGAGCCACCGTTCACCGTCGCCGCCGCCGAGAAGCTCGCCGGCTCGGTCTGCCTGCGCCCTCCTCTGTTCACCAGGCCGGACCATACACTCCCGGAACGGACGGTCCACTTCCTTTGTCCCGCGTCGCGCCCTCGCGCCCTCGTGCCCGCGCCCTGCTCTGCTTTGCCTCGCTGGCCTGTGGGCCTGAGCTGCAAGGGAAATCAGAAAAGAAGAAAGAAGAAAGAAATAGGAAAAGTAATTAAAAGATTTATCTTACAACAGAAAAATGGCTAAACTTTGCAAATCCATAACTTCTCCATTTTGACTCCAAATTGAGTGAAACCAATTTTGTTAGCTCTATAAATTTGTGAGAACTTTATTACTGTAAAAATAAAATAGGACAACTTCTGTATAGAAAATATCCATAAAATAATATGAAGCAAAATTTACTTATTTTGGGCTTAATAACTTGAAATATTCCCATAAAATTCATCCTATTTGCTAAAAATGTGAAACCACTTCTGTTAAACTCAGAAAATTGTAAACTTACTGTGGAAAAGTTGTATTTGATAAAAATACCTCCCAAAATAGGCCTAAGTAATTTTCTAACCTTTCTTTTTGTTAAACTTGTAAAATTCATATCTAAATCATTTTAAATCGGATTTCAATAAACCAAATTTTGTCGGAACCAGGAAGATATGTATTTTCACATAAAAATGCTCACACTCATAAAATCCTACCAGAGAAGGCAAGCACATATTTTCCACTTAGAGCTTTCCTATAGTTTTGGCTTTTGCCGTTTTCAGCCCTTCCAATCCCAATCCAGGGATGCAAATGACTTGGTTCTTTCTCCTAAAATCTTGTTAGGACATGCCATACCTACTGTATTTATCTCATAATTAATTGATTAGGTTGCATAGACATGTTTAATTGCTTATTATTTGCATATTGCTTCTTATCAATAGATTCTGAGGATACGGAGTACGTGGAGATTAACCCAAAGCTTGAGTGTGACTCATCGCTGCAGCAAGGCAAGCGTCTAAGTATATTGAACCTATGTTTTCAATAAATTGATTTGTTTGTGAAAACAATATCTATATGCATGCTTCAGTCTATTTAAAATGGGAAAACGGGTAGAGTCAATATTACCCAATTGTATGCATTTCCATTCCTTGGTTATTGATGCCATGTTTATACATTGTCACCCCTGGTTAAGGACTTTGGGATACTTTTATTTTACCGAATACTTAGCCATGCTTATTTCTAGACTTAGAAAAATCCGATAGATGGAGCTATCGGTATAAAACTAGTTTAATACGAATGGATGGGTTAAAATCTGACAAGAATAACCTCTGAATAATAATTGAAAATATGTTGACTTGGACGGATGATAGGGCGATGAAGGGATGGTGTTTCCCCGATGCACGTAGCTCCGTCTGGGTCGTTAAGGACCGAACATGTTGACGTATATTCAAGCACCTTACGTACTTCCACACGCTGGGAGTGGGACGGCTTAACTCAGTAGCACGGGAGGCTGCGTCCATCTACGCCCGTCCGTCAGTCGTGAGGGGAGACCTTTGGAGGACCTCAGTGCGAGTACGCAGAGCGGGCCTACACTTGGTGAATCCATATGGCCGGAAGTGCCTCCCGCAACGGTGAGCCCGCCTTAGCTGCCACGCACGCACGCGGCTAAGTCGTCGGGGGCCTAGGCGTGGTTTAGGTGGTTGGGGCTAAGCGTGCAAAAGGTTCTGTTGTGACCTCTAGTCCGCACTCAATGTGTAGAGTGTGGGTACCGATGGGTACAGATCAAACTAGAGTGTAGCCGTTTGGCTTCTATCACATCGTGTGGGTAAAGATGTACACCTCTGATCAGAGTAAGAACTATTCGAATAGCCGTGTCCACGGTTACGGACGACCGCTTGATGTGTTAGTTACTCATGTTAGCATCCAACTTGGGTTATGTGGTTACCATGACTTAGGATAGTCATGGATGGATGGGTTTATATAAGAGATTTTTGGATATTAAATATGACTTGGTTTAGTCATGAGAAAGAACATGCTTGTGTAGCATAATGGTTTGGGCAATGGTAGCCCATAGATGATGATTATGACTTGGTTTAGTCATGAGAAAGGATATGCTTGTGTAGCATAATTGTTTTGGGCAATGGTGACCCGTGGGTAATGTTTAGAGCACGGTTGGTGCTCATTTATATTTCATTTTCAGCACTATAAGCTTGCTGTCTTAAAAATTCAGATTGTGTTATTTCTCAAAATGCTTATAGTTTCAAGTATTACTTGCTCAATAAAATCAGCTTTGTGCAAAATCAAGTCAATATAGCCTTCTTCCTTGATGTAGAAACTAGCATTCTTCCTTTGTACTATTATTATGGTGTAAGTCTTGCGGAGTACCATTCGTACTCACGTTGCATCTTTTCAGGTGAGGTTACCGACGAAGATGGTGTGATCTACTGTTATCCCGCCGAGGGTGGCGAGGATAATGTGTAGTTGAAGTTGAGCTCTATCCCCAGTCGGTTGCCCTGTGCTTGGGTTTGGCACCACTGGTTCTTGTCTTTTGTGTTTATATTCCGCTGCAAATCTTTTGTGTCACTTTGTGATGAATTAGGGTGTGAACCCTCTATGTAATATTTATAACCCTGCTGCTCGTTTATCCATATTTAGTGTACTTGTGATGTTTATCAATTGCTTGCGATGAAAGTGTGAGGCTAGTCGCTTTCCTGGGGACTAGCTGAACATGAGTATGAGTTGTGTATAATTGAGATGGTTGGAGGATAGCTATTGTGGTTCGAGTCCTCTGGGGTACGTATCGTATTTGGTCGCCACCATCGAGTGGTTTGACGGGCGTATGACGGGGAGGACTGGCAAGCTATCCTTATGATTATCTCTTTTGTACACTTCTCGGCATTTTTGGATTTGTATTGTGAGTGGGTAAAGATTATGGCAAGTCTGCGATGAGGATGGATGGTTACCGTATTTATTCGGGTTTTATTCGAGACCCCATCCATCTAGATAGTTCGCGTTGCCGTAATAGTTACTCTTCATAATGCACTTCCGGGGTGCCCACAAGTACTCCTTTGATACCTAGTTAATGACCAACTTGGAGTCGCTATTCACCAGGAGTCGTCGGGTCCCAAGGCCAACTGCTGCCCGGAGCCTGGCAAACTATCGATGCTTTATATCGGCAATAATAATATGAGGCTACCTGTGAGACCTAAACTTAATGGATTGCAAAGGAACACGAAATAATTTATCCTGGTTCAGGCCCTCAAGGTGAGGTAATACCCTACTTCTAACTATTGTGTATTGCCTTTGAGGTTTCTCTAGTGAGATTCTGTTATCTGTTGTTTTCTTGCCCTAGGGGGCTCCTCTCCTCCCCTTATATACCGAGGAGGCAAGGTTACAAGGTAGGAATCCTAGTTGGATTGGACCAAGGGATCCTTCTAGGAATACAACATACCCGACTAGGACTATATCCCTTTTCTTATCATA
Source organism: Oryza meyeriana var. granulata (assembly GCA_003991445.1). Lineage (NCBI taxonomy): Eukaryota > Viridiplantae > Streptophyta > Magnoliopsida > Poales > Poaceae > Oryza > Oryza meyeriana. Next base: position 137,889 of record RYFJ01001206.1, on the reverse strand, counting down.
CAAGGTAATATGTATCGAGTCCTGTTACATCCCCAATTACAGGATTGGGTCTATCCTTTGTCAGAGTGGCCAGAAAGCTTCCCATGAGGTACCCGAGGTCCATGGCATCCACAGTAGCCCCTAAGACCTTCATAGTTAAGTCATAGCTGGTGCCGAGTGCTCACTCTCCTTGGTGATGATTTCCTGAGTGCCTTGCTCCTGGGTACTCATTGTACGAGTATATCTTCTCTATGTCCTGCTTCATATCAGCTGGAAATGAAGCTATGAAGGGTTTCATAGGAAAATATGAATAGTGTGCACCGAATAGGCACACCTATTAAGTGTAGCCTCCAACTTTGTGCTTAATTGTGAAACAATTAAACATAAAGTCAAAGATCTTTAACCTTGAAGTCTTTTTCAAGTAGTATATTTCTCAGAAATTGGACTCTTCAGCATCATATCAGCTGGGAATATTTGTGCTCAAGGCAATTTTGGCTAAGCATGTAAGCCAAGTACCATTTCATGGATTTTAACCCAATATGTGGTTAGGTGTACTTGAGGGATACCTACATCTCGAATTTTAATGAAGACTAGCTATTGATCCTTATAAGGATGTTCTGGTGGCCTAGAAATGAAGTTGCACAACGTACCTGAGTACTTCACTGGTTGGGGCATGTATGCCCTTAAGCATGAGGGAACAATCAAAGTGCATGGTCTAGTGCTCGGGTTCCCCATGGCCAGGTTCGGTGGAAAGCTCATCTTCTTTATCCTCGGGTACCGGCATCCATTCCGCCATGAAGTCAGGCAGCGCCTGGCTCTTGATCGTGTGGCTGCTGATAAAGTGGAGATCACACTCTGCGAGCTCAATTGCCCACTTGACGACATGCCCGATGCCCTCGCGGTTGTGTAGAATCTTCCCCAACAGGTATGATGTGACCACCGAGATTTTGTGTGCCTAGAAGTAGTGCCGCAGCTTTCTGGAGGTGTTAGCATTGTGTAGAGCATCTTCTGGGCTTGGGGGTACCGAGACTTTGCGTCCCGGAGCACCACACTAACAAAGTACATCAAGCACTATATGCAGCGACCCCGGTGAGCCCCAAGCTCGTCTGGTTCGGCCGGGAGCTCGGAGTAAGTTCCGTGCTTGGGACTAGCTGGGAGCTTAGACCTAGCCCCCTGCTCGGGACCAAGCAGGAGCTTGATCCTAGCAACTTGCTCAGACCTGACTCCAAGCTTGGGCCCAAGTCCGCCATGCTACGTGCCAGTCATGCATGACTTTCCTTAGTCATTTGTGATCACTTGGGGCCAACCAGGAGCTCGGGTCTAGTAGCCGGCACTTTCTCTTCTTCACGCTCCACGACCAGTGCCGCACTCACCACCTAGGGGTTGGTTGATATGTAGAGCAGCAGCTCTTCTCCTTCCCTCGGCGCCACTAGGACCGGTGATGAGGTGAGTTACCTCTTGAGGCCTTAGAGCGCATGCTCAGCCTCTGGCGTCCATTGGAACTAGCTGATTTTCTTGAGGAGCTTGAACAGTGGGAGCCCGCGTTCCCTGAGGCTGGAAATAAAGTGGCCCAAAGCTGCCATGTAGCTGATAAGGCATTGCACGTCCTTGAGATGCGCCGGAGGGCGCATCTCCTCGATGGCTTGAATCTTCTCGGGGTTGGCTTCAATCCTGCAGCTGGAGATCAGGAAGCCAAGGAGCTTGCCCGCGGGCACCCCGAACACGCATTTCTCAAGATTGAGTTTCACACGTGTGCTGCGGAGACTGACAAATGTCTCCGCTAAGTCCTTGAGCAGTGTGGCTCGGTCATGGGTCTTAATGACCAAATCATCAACATCTGCCTCAACGTTGTGACCTAACTGTGATTTAAGAGTAATGTACACTGCATGTTGGTACGAAGGGCCAGCATTTTTCAACCACATTTTGAAACCAAAAGGCATGTAGACATAACAATAAGTCCCCATAGGGGTAATAAATGCGGTTTTTTCCTCATCCTCCTTTGCCATTCGAATATGATTATATCCAAAATATGCTTCTAAAAAACACAAAAGGTCGCACCTCAAGGTGGAGTCTGATCTATGCGAGGCAATGGGAAAGGATCTTTAGGGCATCCTTTGTTGAGGTTGATGTAATCAATGCACATCCTCAGCTTGCTGTTTGACTTGGGGACGATGACGGGGTTCACGAGCCACTCCGGGTGGATAACTTCCCGGATGAAGCCGGCTTCGAGCAGCTTGTCGACTTGCTCACGAATGAAGCTTTGGCGCTCGAGCTCCTGTCATCGTACCTTCTGTTGGATGGGTCGTGCATCTGGGCGCACAGCAAGGTGGTGCTCAATCACCTCCCTAGGAATCCCAGGCATATCCGACAGTTGCCACACAAACATGTCGACGTTAGCCCAGAGGAAGATAACGAGCACGCCTTCATATTTAGCGTCCAAGTCGCCGCCAATCTTGACGACCTTGGATGGGCCCTCGCCTAGCGCGACCTCCTTCACGGGGACGAAGTCGCTGGTGGCGGGGCGCGGCTTGGATGAGAAGCGGCCTAGGGCCTTGGGGCGCTCATCACCACCGAGCTGAGCAGAGGCGAGCTGCTCAGTGCAAGAGATAGTGGCCTTGACGTCGGTGGGCACCGAGATCGGACCGGCAGGCCCAGGCATCTTCATGGTTAGGTACGCATAGTGTGTAGCTGCCATGAACTTGGGAAGGGCCAGGCGCCCAAGGATTGTGTTGTACGGGAGATTGCATTTGGCGACGTCAAAAACGACGTACTCGGTTCAGAAGTTTTCCTGGCTCTAGGAAGTGACAGGCAACTTGACCTGCCCGAGGGGCATGGTGCGCCCGGTTGTGACACCATGGAATGGGAGCAACGACTTCAAACACCTAGGTGCCACCTGCAGCTTGTTGAAGACCTTGGGGCGCAGGAGGCTTAAGCTAGCGCCCCTGTCAACGAGCACCCAGCTCACGTTGATGTTGCTAATGGTGGGGGAGACTACCAATGGCAGCCGCCACACTCCCAAGGTGTTCTCGGGACGATCTGCCCGATCAAAAGTAATTGGGACATCCGACCACTTGAGTGTCAGGGAATCTTCTGCACTTGGGGTAGCCAAGCTGAGCTCGCACAGCATCACCTTGATGCTGCGGCGCGAGGCGGGGGTGTAAGCACCCCCGTCGATGTAGGCGACAATGTGCTCAAGCTCCTAGAACCCGAGCTCATCGTCCTTGGTGGCATCATTTCTGCCGCCAGCCGCGCGGTGCTTGTCGCGCTCCTTCTTGCGGTGGTCGGCGATGGTCTTCACCATTTGGCACTCCATAAGGTTGTGCCAGTCGTTTTGGTGGATCTCGCACCACTTAGTCACCCGTTGTTCTGAGGATGCCGGCATCTTCTTCTTCTTCTCGCCGTCGCCGTTGCCCGGCAGCTTGCGTGCCTCACCTTCTGTCGCCAGGACGGGCTCAGCACTGTGCTTCTCCTTCTTCCTCTTCCTCTTCTCCTGCTGCTCAGAGCATGGACCCGCACCGTCTACGCCTGCACCTCCGCCATCTTGGTGCACTTGTTCACCAGTGCGAAGAGCTCCATGGTAGACTGGATGTCATTCATGCTCAACTTTTCGAGCATCTGCTCGTTGCGAACACCCTGCCGGAAGGCAACGATGATGGTCTGGGAGGATCCATGAGATGGTGTTGCACACCTGGCTGAAGCACTGGATGTACTGCCGCATTGACTCCCCTCTCGCTGCATTATGGCATGGAGGTCGCTCTTCATGCCGAGGCACGCGATGGTGCCCTGAAAATTTGCCACAAACTAGTGGCAAAGGTCCTCCCACAAGCGAACAGAGCTCAATGGGAGGTTTATGAGCCAAGAGCGAGCAGAGCCCTTCAAGGCCACTTGGAAGCAATTTGCCATTACCTCCTCAGTCCCACCAGCAGCCTAGATGTCGGTGGTGTAGATCTACTGGAACTCCACTGGGTCGATGGAGCCGTCGTATTTCTCTGGTAGATCTGGCTAGAACTTGGTGGGCCAGCAGAGTTCCGGGATGAAAGCCCGACACCTGGTGCCATACGACGGGGCGCTAGCGGGCCGGTCAAGATGCGGGCACTAGAGCACCGAGGAAGTACAGTAGTCAAGAGCCAAGCTGGAGGATGCCTGGTCCTCCACTACCTCGATCTCATAACGCCTTTCTCGGTTGCGCTCTAGCGTTATGTGTGCGTCCTCTTTGGCCCTATGCTCATTGAGCTAAGAGCAAAGGTCATGGTGTTGTGCCGTCTCCTGGGGGTAAGCATGTTGCCGGTGATTGCTTCCATTGGATCTCCGCCTGTCCCTGCGGGACGAAGCTTAGTGGGAAGGCGCCGCGGCGGTAGGCACGCGGGACCTCGAGGTGGCGTGCTGGTTGGCGACACTTGTGCTCTCGGCCACGACCTGGCAGTGCGTAGTGCCCACCAAGTCAACCACCTCCTACAACCAATGGCCCTCCAAGGTTTCCCCGGTGGCCTAGTGAGGAGGATGCCTAAGGAATGCTTGTGCGGCAAGCAAGGCACTCCCGGGATTGGCATTGGTTCACCCTGTGCATAGGGTGGAGATATTGAAATCGGGTCATTGGCCTCCGAGCGGGGTTCCACTAGCAGGCTTGCCGCAACCATGGACCCACCTGGCCCGGCACTACCATCCTCGACGCGTGGAGGCACCATGCATGCCGGTGTGGCAATAAGGCGAGCCAGCTGTGTGGAAGCCTCGACTTCATCGCTGACAAGTTCGGCAACCTCACCTTGGCCGACTCGGACTTGATCCGATCTGCCAGGGAATTAGCCAACTCCGCGCCAGTCGGCCCACACGGCACTGCAGCAACCCTCGTCGACTTGCTGCGGTGATCTTCCGCTTGCCCAGGTCTCGGGACAACTCTCTCCTTCGGCGTTCGACTCGGACTTGGCCTTGAGCCGGCCAGGGTCAGGCTAGGAAGGGAAGAGATCGTCAATCTCCCGTGCAGACTCAGCAACGCCGCGGACATCCACAATCTACATCCCACACGGCAGACCCGATCCCCTACGGTTCAATTCGGACACGGCCCAGAGCCATTCGAGATTGGATCTAGGGAGGTCGGAGTCATAATTACACCGATCGACTACTTTGATTCTGACTCCAGGTCGGACAAAAGTTCGAACAGCAGTTCGAGTAGCAGTCTGGCAAGCCTTCTACTGCCCCGTGAAATCTTTATGGCGTCCAAGGGCGACTCTCCTTCTCAAGAGGCACGCCGACTACGCGAACAACAAGAAGAGGAGGCCCGCCGACTGCGACAACAACAGGAGGCCGAACGTGACACTCACAACAACGAGCTATGCAGGGCTAGGCGAACCGCCCAGCAACAAATCCTCCAGACATGAGTCGGTGACCACGATGTCTTCGTCACGCCTCAGCAGAACGTCGTGGCCAACGCGACCCTACTGGATACGCTCCAGTTTGGGCCTGATCATCAGGCCACCCCAACTATTGCAAGAATCAAAGCCATGATTACCACTGTCGTATGTCAGAAGCACGAGCAGTCGGGCGACACCCTCATACCGACCCGCCAGTCGGTTCTCCGATAGCGGTCTCGTCCGCATCAGCACGACGCCGGGCGGCTGGCTCTAGTCAGCTGCACGCGGAGTCACGACAAATGTCACTTGGCAACAACCACAACAATAATTGGCGGTGTCCTCAGCATGACCGCCACAATAACCAAGACCTCTGAGGTCGTTTGCAACGCAATGTCCGCCAGGACATCAATGCACGGTGCCGCGAACGTGAAGACGACGAGCGCCGCCGACTAGAGGAAGAATACGAGCACTTCAGCCTCCACCACGAGTGGTTCCACCGCCGCAACCAGAGCCGGAGCCCTCACGCAGATGAAGGCGTATAGGCCTTCACCGAGGAATTACAACAGGTCGACTGGCCGTCGGGCTTCAAGCCTATAGGCATCGAAAAATACGACGGCAAGACCAATCTTGAGTCCTGGCTCACGGTCTACACTTTGGCGATTCGAGCAGCCGGAAGCGATCACAAAGCCATGGCTAACTACCTCCCGGTCGCCCTAGCCGACTTGGCGAGGACATGGTTCACAGGGCTCCTAAAGCGGTCAATCGGCTCCTGGGGAGAACTCCGAGAACGATTCATCGCCAACTTCCAGGTGACTTACGAAAGGCCATCTTCCGAGCATGATCTCTATCAACTGCATTAGAGGAAGAATGAGTCTCTTCATGAGTTCATCAAAAGGTTCTCTGAGAAACGCAATTCGATCGCAATGATCAAGGACGAGGTCGTCATCGCCACCTTCTGCAAGGGAGTCAAGGACGCCCCGTTCATCGCAAAATTTACTCGAAAGCCTCCAATCTTTGTCAAGGCTCTCTTCGATATTGCGAACAAGTATGCCAACTCGGCCGAAGCGGTCGCACAGGCACTGGACAACAAGAAGGAGTCTCGGCAGAAGGACTAGAAAGCCAATGACGAGCCAGCACAGAACAAATCCAGCGGCCGCAAGCGGAAGTCGGACAACATGGTGGCCAACGTGAAGCGTACTCGGTCACGACCCCCAAGGAACAACAAATACCAGAAAGTGATGAACGGGCCTTGCCCCTTTCATCCCAAGGGCAAGCACACAGCCAAGGACTGCTTCATGCTCAAGAAGTTTGCCTCCGAGCAGGCTTCCACATCTAGCGCCACAAGGACAAAGACAAACCAGATTCGGGCTCAGCCAGCGATTATCAAGACCCCTAGGCTGAGCTCAACCATATCTTCGAAGGGCCATTTGCGTACGAGTCCAAGCGAAAACGGAAGCTAAGAGCACGCGACGTCAACGCAGTCTCTACAGCAGACGCCCCCCCAATATTTGCATTGGTCAAAAATGCCCATCACATTCGACCGCACAGATCACCCCGATCGGGTTACACACCCAAGACGCTACTCACTCGTCCTAGACCCGGTCGTCAAGAGCATCAAGTTGAAGAAGGTTCTCATAGATGGAGGTAGTGCGCTCAACATTCTATTCGCCAAGACCCTGGATGAGATGAAGATTCCTCGTTCAGAGCTGCGGCTGAGTACGGCACCCTTCCACTAGGTAATCCCCGGCCTATCTTCAACACCTCTTGGGCAGATAACTTTGCCGGTCACCTTCGGCACGCGGGATAATTTTCACATAGAAAACATCTGCTTTGAGGTTGCCTACTTCGAGACTACGTATCACGTGATACTTGGACGGCCAGCGCTATCCAAATTCATGGCAGTGCTGCACTATACCTACATGATGCTCAATATGCCTGGGCCAGCCGGAGTTCTTTCCCTTCGCAGCGACGTCAAGCAAGCCTTCACCTGCAACAAAGAGAGCTGCGAGTTGGCTCAATCCCAAGAAGCGGCAGTCAGACACAACAGCATTCGGCAAGCCATTACAACCAAAGTCGAGGACGATCAAGTTCCAGCGAAAAAAGCAGCAAAGTCAAGAATTTTAGCGGACTCTGACATGAAGAAGATGCCCCTAGACCCTTTCGACCCCTCCAAGACTGCTCGAGTTGTGACCGGACTCAACCCCAAATAGGAATACGCGCTCGTCACCTTCCTCCAGGCAAACAAGGACATCTTCGCCTGGAAACCTTCCGACATGCCTGGGGTACCAAGGGAGGTGATCGAGCATGCCCTCAATGTCAAGACAGACGCCAAGCCAGTCAAGCAACGGCTACGGTGCTTCGCACAGGACCGCAAAGATGCCATTCGGGAGGACATAACTAAGCTCCTCGCAGCCGGGTTCATCAAAGAGGTCTACCACCTGGATTGGCTGGCAAACCCAGTCTTGGTCTGGAAGAAAAACGGTAAATGGCGCATGTGCGTCGACTACACCGACTTGAACAAGGCATGCCCCAAAAATCCATTTGGTCTACTGAGAATAGATCAGGTGGTGGATTCAACTATGGGGTGCAAACTTCTCAGTTTTCTTGACTGTTACTCGGGATACCATCAAATCAGCCTGAAGGAGGAGGACTGCCTAAAGACTTTTTTCATCACGCCATTTGGAGCATACTGCTATATCACCATGCCGTTCGGTTTGAAAAATGCTGGAGCAACGTATCAACGAGCAATTCAGCAGTGTCTACACACTCAGATCGGGCGCAATGTGGAGGCATATGTCGATGACGTGGTGATCAAGACAAAGTCCAAAGAAGATCTCATTGCCAACATAAAGGAACCTTCCAAAATCTTCGAAGATTCAAAATGAAGTTGAATCCAGAAAAGTGCGCCTTTGGTGTGCCATCCGGCAAGCTACTTGGCTTCATTGTATCGCATCGTGGCATCGAGGCTAATCCAAAGAAAATCAATGCAATTATGAACATAGCACCCCCAACTAGCCAGAAAGACGTCCAGAAGCTAATAGGCTGCATGGCGGCACTCAGCCGATTTATCTCCCGACTAGGCGAACGGGGCATGCCCTTTTTCAAATTACTGAAGAAAGCAGATAATTTTCAATGGACTCCCGAAACCCAACAAGCCTTCAAAGACTTTAAGCAATTTCTCACATCACCACCAGTGTTGGCATCATCTATGCCCCAAGAGCCATTAATATTATATCTGGCGGTAACCACTCAGGTAGTCAGCACGGTGTTGGTGGCCGAGCGATCCGAGCCGGGTCATATACAGAAAATTCAACGGCCAATCTACTTCGTCAGTGAGGTCCTAGCCGACTCAAAGATGAGATATCCACAGGTGCAGAAGCTGCTATACGGCCTACTCATCACTGTCCGAAAGCTGGTACACTATTTCCAATCGCATCAAGTCACGGTGGTCACATCGTATCCACTTGGGGACGTCCTGCATAACCGTGAGGCCACCGGCCGAATCGCTAAATGGGCGCTCGAGTTGATGGCGTTCGACATCACCTTTCAGTCATGGACAACAATCAAATCTCAAGCTCTAGCTGACTTTGTGGCTGAGTAGACAGAAGTTCAGACGACTACAACAACAGACTGTTTTTGTAGAGCCTGTGCCGATAAATGGGCTTGGGCCTACAAATTCAGTACTGGGCCACAAGACATGAGTTTCTACAGTAGCACGCTCAAGTTGGGCCGCTCGTTGGCTATGTTAAAATCACAGTGCTGGTGCTACTCACAGAAATCGATCAAATAATCAGATATGCTTCATGCTAAGCCTACAGCCGAGTGTATACATTCGGGTGTCTGTATTATTTACCAAGTATTGAGGATATATCCTTATAAGGATCACAAGCTAGTTTCCATTAAAATTGGGGATGCAGGTATCTCTCAAGTACACCTAACCATATATTGGGTTGAAATCCATAAAGTGGTACTCGGCCTATATACTTGGCCAACAATTGCCATGAGCAAAAATTAGTCCGGCTGACATGATGCTGAAGAGTCTCATATACCAGTAATACACTACTCGGAAACGACTACAAGGTTAAAGATCTTTGACTTTATGTTTAATTGTTTCACAATTAAGCACAAAATCGGGGGCTACACCTAATAGGTGTGTCTATTCGGCGCATACTATTCATACTTCTACATGGAGCCCTTCATAGCCTCGCTGCCAGCTGACATGAAACAGGACTCGGGAGAAGAAGCACTCGGACAAAGAGTACTTGGGAGCAATGCACTCGGAAATTCTTCATCGTGGAGGATGAGCACACGGCATTAGCTGTGACTCAACTACGAAGGTCTCAGGGTCTACTGTGGAGGCCATAGGCCCCGGGTACCTCATGATAAGCATATGGGCCACTCGGATAAAGGATGGGCCTAGCCTTGTAATTAGAGATATGATAGCACTCGGTAGACTTAACCTCGTACGATAAGAAAGATACAGTCCTAGTCGGGCAAGTTATATCTCTAGAAGGAGATCCCTTGGTCATAGTTCGATCGGGACTCCTACCTTGTAACCCTGTCCCCTAGTATATAAGGGGAGGCAGGGCACCCCCTGAGGGCAAGTTCATCAGAACCACCACCATACATCCTCAAAGAAAATACACCACAACTAGACATAGGGTATTACCTCACATTGAGGGCCTGAACTAGTATAAACCCCTTGTGTTCCTTTGCAGTCCACCGAGTTTCGATCCGATGAGTAGCCCTATATTCATATTGCCGGTGTAAAACATCGACAAGCGGCACCGCCCCGCGTGAGCCCTGTGCCGGCTGCGTGGGAGCCGAGCAATGGGGATGCTGATGATGGGAGGACGGTGCTAGCTGCTGAAGCGCAGACCCCTCTTCCACCTCGTCGGAGTTGGAATGATGGCATCGATGACTGCCAGCCATCTCTCAATCTCAGATGGCGGAAAAGGAGAAAACTCAAAAACACAAGCGCCCCTCTACGTGGCCCGCCAGCTGTCGGCTAACGGATGCTGAGAGCAGGGATCTAGATAGGCCCCCTTTGAGGTTCGGCTATGGGGAGCTGTTTTCTAAGTCTACTCCGAGTATGGCAAGAATGGACTCAAGGATTTTGGCAGGTTTGGACCGTACAGTGGTGTAATACCCTACTCATGTGTGGTGTGTTTCTACTTAGAGTAATGCTTGTGAATCAACTGAGTTCCCTCCTCTCTCCCCCTGGCCTTGGCCCTACCCTTATAGGACATGGGTGGTGCCACAGTGGCCGAACCAGAGAGGTTGGCCTGGAAGATTACCCCTAGATTTACTCAATTACAGCTACTTTAAGATCAGGTACAAGATAGGTACACCCTACCAGGCGTGCTGAACAGTGCTAGTCTCCCCTTCCAATGGGCCTCGTGTCCTCCCAAGAAGGGCCCTCATGGAGCAGGTCTAGGAGGAGACCGTGGCCGCTCGCCACATGCATCTGGTCACCAACCACCCTCGCGTGGGAGAGCCCTTGGTGAAGAAATCCACGGTTATCATTGCAGTCCACAACCCCACTTGACAGAGCCCATACGGTGTAGGCAAAAAGTGGGTAAAGCTGTGCGGGCTATTAGGGGTCACGCTACCTAACAGCCCACGCCCCTCTTAACATCTGGCACTGTGCCCTGAATGACAGGCGACATGGCATGACCCAGCTACCACATCACGCGTGCTGGTGGGTAGATATCCGTCACATTGCCTCTCCTCGGAGAAGCGCGCAAGGGACAAGGCGTGTGGTCACCCACCTCGTCTCGTTGCATTAAACGTGCCGATAGCCGCTCAGTCCTTGAGCCCTACCTCGCAGGCCCACGTGGCTTGTAGGTTCTCGGGGGTGCCACTTGGCTCCCGAGCACGACTCAGTAGGCCTATGTGGCGTCCGAGATCTTGGGGATGCCACTCGGCTCTCGAGCACTGCCCTGCGGGCCTATATGACCCACAGGACCTCGAGGGCATAGTTTGGTCCCAAGCACAGACCTACAGCTCTCGTGGCCTGTGGGTGCCCTCCTCGGGACCGTCCTTCTGGGATGATCCTAATAAATGGTTTTAGCACTTGCCCCGAGTAGCTTGCACGGTTCCTTGAGAGGTGTTTCTTGGGTTGGCGGCCACTCGAACCTCGTCGTGGCTAAGCGCTCTTGTCATACCGCAAACTTTTTCCAGATCACGAGGGGGTGTGCTTGGGCCCCACGATAGGCCCAAGCCTTCTCCCATGCTTGGGGAACCGGTGACGTGGTGTTAAGCTGTCTCGTGCCCGCCACACAGGGGGGACACTGGTTCCCATATCACCGACAGGCAGGCGGCGCCATTAGAACCGCGAGAATAGAGAGGCGATGGGCTAGTATTAGAGGCAAGGTGATCCAGCGTCGGGAGCCACCAGAGAAGGTGGAGGAGAGGCAAGGTGGGGGAACGGTGCTGGAGTTGAGGACAACGGTGGTGAGGTCAGGAAGCAGTGACGATGGCGGTGGAAAAACTAAAAAATATATTTTCGTATACTACTAACATTCTTAATCGTATATATATACGGTCCCAACAACTTGTTGCCTATTTTTACAAGTGAAATTATAACTTGACATGGTAGGATTTGAACTCTAGACCTCTCCCTTACATGCTCCTAACCTTACCAAGTCACCTACAAATAAATTCTATTTGGCTATGGATACTTTTACTTTTGACCCTTCCTATCCGAGATTTAAAACATATATTTGAGCATTTAAATGATGTTAAATGAAGATGTTGTCAACTACAAAATTTTAGATATCATCAAGAGCTACAATATTCATATAAAGTTTATCTCAATCCGAGTTCGTATGAAAAAGTTAGATTCATACAAAAAATAGGTACTAATATGGTCAACCAAAAATTATAGATCTCATCAAGAGCTACGAACCAGCAGTAATGACGTCTACCAAAAATTGGGAACTATGCCACCAAAAATTCTTAACAGTGCCAGTTCATGGTTCAATCCGGCACTGACAAGGCACTCATCAATGCCAGTTCTAGCTACGAACCGGCACTAATGTGATAGTGCCGGTTCGAGATGGCGCGGACCGGGTGGGTGGGCAGGAATCCTTTATCAGTGCCGGGTTTTTCACACCGACGTTGATAGGATGGTACGAATGTGCTATTCTACAATAGTGCCTCTCCGCCGCTGATGTTCAAAAGAGGTGGCAGAGTGGCGTAGAGGCATCACCACACATGCACTGCATCGTAAAATACGTGGTCGCACTACCATAGGAAGGACCATCAGTGCTGGGTTCCCAACCGGCACTGATGAGCCTCCCTCATCAGTGCCAGTTGTTTGCCCGGCACTGATTGATGCCCCCGAGCCAAAGAAAAAAGGGAGGCCGGCTCGACGCATCAGCTCGATTTGAGCCGATACTTCGAGCAGCCCCCCGAGATTCACATCCACATTGATTCAACTAAACTCACAACATCACAAATCCACAACACAAGTACAGCCATACATCACTAGGATATTTGGAAGGAAAATGAAGGTAAGGAAATGGATCGATGCATGCCTTGGTCGACTCCTTGAACTCATCGCCATCTATGGAAGGAGTGCTCCACCGAGTCGGCAACAGCAGCCACCGACGCCGCCATGGAGAGCCCATGGAGGCCGGATCCGGTGGCCTCTGAGCTCGTGGCGGCTGGATCGGCCCGCCGCTCACCAGGATCAGAGAGAGAGAGAGACGTGAGAAGGGGAGGGGGCGCCGCTCGCCAGAGATCTGAGAAGGGGAGGGGGCGCTGCCGGATCCACCGTCGTCATTGTCGAATCAAGATCCGCCCATCCCCACCCCTAGATCTGGATGTAGGCGGCAGCCCAGCGTGCATCTCCGACGGCGCCTGGAGAGCAGCCCCACTGCAGCCTCAGGAAGGTAAGGGAGCGGCGTCCATCGCCGGTACAGTGTCATAGAGAAGTAAGAGAAAGCGAGAGGGAGAGACGATGGAGAGCGAGAGGCAGGGGGAGAGACCGAGTGAGAGCGATTTTTATTTCATTGGCTTGGCTTGCGAGAGAGAAGGGGCAGAGTTGATTTTTTCAGCTCGGCTTGGTCTCTTTTATGCCGGGTCATTATAAAAACAAGCACTAATGATCTCTCATCAGTGCCGGTTGTTTCTGTACCAATAAATATGAGAGCGTGGACCCCTACAGTACCGGGTTTTTTTCAGCCGACACTGATAGGACGGTATAAATGTACTGTGCTGTAGTAGTGTCGCGGTGGCACGAGGATGGGATCGGAGGAGGGGAAGGGAGAAGGATGTGTATATTGTCGTGGTAGGAATCTCAACGCGATTAAAGCCATTGAAAAAGATTGACCGATAGATTAGAGAAAATCAGGCTACTGACAAATAGCAAACCTCAAAAAACTGTCTATTATAAATTGTTTCCTGAATCTTTGTACGATGAGATGGAGCGGAATGGTTATCTCTAGTCGTTGGCTCCGCGTACCTTCCATTTCTAAAATCCATTTTATCATATCTTGCCGTACAAAGCAAATAACCGGATCACCTCGCGTCCCACGGCATCCTGTTCCTATACGTACGTAATCGTCGGCCCATCCACTCCAAACGATCGACTCCTTCCCGGTCGCTAGAGCTGAAAAATCCTTCCAAAACTTGCACTGTTCTGCCCATGATCGACCAGCGAGAATGACGGGCTCTATGCCGATTGCTCTCGATCTCTCCCTCTCAATCCCAATAAAACGCTCACCAGCCAACTGCACCAGCATATATATATATATTAGTTGGAGCTAGCCCCCACTTGAATGCGAGACGCCGGCCGACGAAAGCCGACGATCGACTGTGCACTGTTCCATGGGGCCAAGAACACAAACGTGTCGCAACGCAGGCTGAGTACATGCGATGACGGGGACCTCGATTTCAGGGCATGTGTCCATGTCGTTTTCACATTAACTACGTCAACAGCTAGCGAACCAACCGCATCTAGAACACCTACCCCAGCTGATTGATCGATCGATTCCGTCCATCTCTCTTTCGATCTCTATATATTTGTACGTACGGATTACATCTGAATCCCAGTGCAGTTGGCTAGCTCACTAGCTATCTGAATTCTCAAGATGAGTTATCTGCTCAAGTCTAATAAGAGCTGGATATCGCAGGAGAAAGCAGGGACTCCAGATGAACAGCAGGACAAGGTATACTTCAATTATATGAGCAAGGCTAATAATTTGCTGTCCACGTGCTATCTTAATTCTGCTGTACCTTTGACTGTGACTACTTATTAAGTACGATTGCATGCGACTAGCTAGACTAGTTATGTAACGTTTGTGTTGTGAAAACATTCTGTATACGACAGCCTGATGACAGACTCTCTTCAATTGGATGAGAGAATCAGATAGGAAATCCATGAACAATTCAAGATTTCTGTGAGGTTTCGCCGAGATCGTATCGATCTGTCATGATATCTCAGAAATCCAGTCAAACTTTGATGGAATTAGTTCAAAATCAAAATTCAACCTATTTTGAGACACATTCAACACTAAAACTGACCAAATATAATCTCCAACCGTTCTTTCTTGTTTGGCGCGCGATACGTAGTAGTTGCCATAAAATTCTGCATGAAGCAAAATATACAATTTCACTGTAAAACAGAAGGTGGCTGGTACAACTGCCATATATTCAAATTCATGTCGAGATATCTTAAGCAAAGAGCGGCTTGAAACAAGATCGGTTAGCCATTATATTCAACCTGCAGATAAAGGAGGTTCGGGAACTCCTGGGAAGCCTGACAACAGAGATGCCGGCATTCTTGTCAGACGGCACCATCCGTCGCTTCCTCCGAGCAAGGAACTGGAGCACGGAGCAAGCAACCAAGGCCCTCAAAGAGACTGTCAAGTGGAGGCGTCAGTACAGGCCGGACAAAATATGTTGGGTACGTGAGCAGTCTAATAATCCTCATTTTTTAGTAGTGCAGTAGCTTTATCCTACATTCCTATATTGTTCTTGCTCACTGCAATTATTTGGCTATAAATAAAGCTGTCCTTAGCAGGAAACACAACATCCTCATTATTCCTGACCTTTGGAAGTAGAATTTCATGCCTCAAATAATTACCACGTGAATGTTCCAGCCCAAATATATCATTCCTTCTGATTCTGGATGAAACTTCCGGAGAGCTAAGCCACCTGCGTATGCAAAATTTCTTCAGCAATATATAGGTTTTTCATTTAATATCATTAGCTTAGTTTTATACTCAGCTCGGAGAGATATATACCGGTGCTTGTCAATCATTTCACGGAAAGTATATAACGTATACTTTCCTCTTATAAATATTTGATGTTTAAGATAAATCTTATTAAATTTTTGGTACTTTAACCATCAAGAACTTTTCAAAAACATAATATTTTAAAAGAGGATAGTATGCATATATTTACCTTTAAAAGTACTATCATAATAATCTAAAAATTAAAAGTTTAACCGACTTTTATATTGAACATTAAATATTTATAGCCAGAGGAAGTTATAATTCATGTACGTGACCTACAGTAGAAAAACCTTAGCTTTCTTTGGTTTACTGATCCACTCTTCATGATTATACGTCTTATTAATTGTGTGCTTCATTATGAAATCATTAGAATAATGTCATATGTATTTGGATCCAACGCTAGGAAGACATTCCTGGAAGGGAGCACGAGGCTAGGAGAGCATATATAGCCGACTACCTTGATAAGAATGGAAGGATGGTCTTCATATCGAAACCGCCAATTAAGGTTCATTTCACAAACTGGATCATCTAATGACTGACAGAAATTAATTTTTACAAATCTAATCTTTTCGGAAATATATAGAAAATTTTTTTGCAAGGTGGTAAGAGCATATGTATAATATGCATGAAGTAGCTTTAACCAAATTCCTAAATTTTTTATGTGTATTCTAATTTACTAATGTTCACTTGTCTAACAGAGTAAATCATCCGCCAAGGACCAGATAAAACAATTAGTGTATAACCTGGAGATTTTAGCCATGCACTCAGAAAATGAACAAGATGAATGTGCTGTTTGGTTAACTGACTTCCAAGGATGGGTGCTAACAAATACACCATTGCCGTTGTTCCGTGAAAGCACGAACATACTTCAAAACCATTATCCAGGGCTGATGGCGGTCGCAATCCTCAGCAACCCTCCAAGGATTTTCGAATCTTTTTGGAAGGTAATACTCACAGGACTTGAAATTCAACGGTACGGTTGTCCGAAAATTTTCATGTGTAACATATTTGGATGCAATCTTAAACATACTAGTAGATGTTTCTATGGGGCAGGGCTACCGTGCGCTCACGCGGGTTGGTTAACCCGCGCGTGCCGACCATACGGCAGGTCCCCTAAAATCTATCATTAAGCCTAATCACCATCATTAGTACTTAATAATTTTTAATTATAAAATAATACATAAATAAGTAGAGTAACAAGTTTTAGATTTCAGTTGAAAGTTTCAAAATTCTAATTAAAAGTTTTAAATTTTGGGTTGAAAATTTCAAAATTTAAGTAGATTTTTTAAAAATTCTTAGTTGATAGTTTTTAAATTTGAGTTCAAACTTTTAAAAATTGAATTGAAAGTTTTAAAATTAGAGATAAAAGTTTCAAATTATTAGCATAAAGTTTACTTATTTTTTAAATTTTTTATTTAATTTTTACTGTGCATGTGGTGTGTGTGGAGGAGCGAATGGACGCGTGCAGCAGCAGCTTCCTTGGTTTCTATGAACTAATTAATATATAGTCTAGTAACCTTACCATTTGATTGCAGATAGTGAGGCATTTCATTGAGCGAGAGATGAAAGAAAAAGTGAAGTTTGTATATACTAACAATCCAGAGAGCCACAAGATAGTTGCTGATATGTTTGACTTGGACAAGCTGGAGTCTGCATTTGGAGGGAGGAACACAGTTGCCTTTGACATGGACAAGTATGCAGAGAGAATGAAACAAAGTGACCAGATGAGAGGAGCTTCCGTGCATGCAAATGGCTACTCATGCTCTACCTGATCCTGACCAGATAATATTGCACGCGTATAAAAGTTCACATTTCTTTTCATATACTGCTGGCATATATAGTGGCATAATGTACGCACTAGATTTTGAGGGGAACTTGAGTAAAACTCCATGACAAATATGTGCATGGAAGCTAATTAATCATGTAATAACCCAAATTTCCAGTCGTGTTGTAGTGGTACACGGCACGCACTAGCTGTTCTGTAAACAACAAACGCAGAAAGAAGGAAAAACCATGTCATAACCCAAGTTTCATCTAAAACAAGGCGGAAAAATTAAATAAAATCTTATTCCAACCCTTGCATCGCAGATTGTGAAGTGTGGATGCATATATAATGGACCTGGAACTTAGAAAATACTGAGTGCCTATAGAAAAAAAAACCTTGAGAATCAAGTATTTATCAAAAAAGTATCTCAGCAGAAGTTCAAAAATGGTGACTCGTATTGGTGCAAAGTAACAGCACCAACAAAACAAACCTGAGGGTTTTGCTTGAAAAAATGGCTAAGTTGGACGAACTAGTCGACTAGAGACAATACTTGATAACCAAAAGCTTTCCAAGTTCCAACCCTCTCAAACAGAGAACGGGTTTCATTTATATAGGCTCCATACCAAGGCAAGGAAATTACAATGTTGTCCTTATGGAGCTACATAGTGTATGTCTATGCGTGCCACTAACTTGCGAGTCCCTCGAGGGCTGCTTGGTATCTTGCCTAGCTAATTAAGGGGGCTAGGGGTGGCCTTGGTCAGGAGGCTGGCTGATAGGGGCCCACCTCTGATAAGATGGGACACCCCCCCTCTCCCTGGAATCCATGGCTTCTTGAAGCCCCACGTACCGCACAGAGCCATGCTCCCGCCGGGAATTGGTGGTGCAGTGATAGGTAGATGGCCGCATTGAATGGCATGGCCGATACGGGAAGCGGCCAGGCAGGATAGTTGTGGCTGCCTCCCTCTTAATGGTAGGGAATGTCCTGTCTCCTTCGAAACCCCTACGTCCATGTCTCACCCGCTTTGTGCTCCCTTCCGAGGATAGAGGGGACCCTGAAGACCAGAGCCCTCATGTATAGCTTCCGGGTCACAGAGAAGGTGGGGATCCATCATAGGGGTGTACTCCTATTCCCCCCCAACAACTTATATTTTTGGCATGTTCTAATGGAAGTGAAAAAACATTTTTACAAGTTCCATACCAAAAAAACATGGTAATGGGAAGAACACTCTCTTTTGGGAGGACAACTGTATGTGAGGCAAACCCCTGGCTAATCAATTTCTTTCCCTGTATAACATCACTTTTTCTAAGAATGTGACCTTGGCAAAGGAACAACAAAATGGCTGGGATCTATTCAAAATTCTGATGAAGTTTGCAAGGAGAAAGATTACAAATCTGGAACGATATAAGGCAAAAGTGTGATGTCATTACCTTAACAGATAAAAAAGATAAGGTTCTTTGGAATCTAACAAAAGATGGAAATTTTACAGTGAAATCCTTCTACAAGGCTTTAAAATTGCAAGGAATAAATTATCCTCACAAAAGATTTTGAAAATTCAAACTCCCCCTGAAAATTAAGGTCTTCATCTGACAATATTCTAACAAAGGGCAGCCTCTTTAAGAGGGGTTGGGTAAAGGAGATAAAAAGTGCCAATTCTGTGAAAAGAATGACAGTATCCAATATTTATTTATTGATTGCCCAATAGTTAGGCTTGTGTGAAATGTTTTCATATGCTCCTTCAATTTAAAGCCAATTTTGAACAGCCAACACTTTTTTGGAACATGGTTGCAGAATTTTGACCAAAACTTGAAACATTTGATGATAGTGGGAGTGGCTGCAGTCCTTTGGGCCATTGGGAAAACTAGAAAGAATGCCTGCTTTAGAAAAATCTTTCCCAAGGACCCTACTGAGCTAATTCATTATACTTGTCACTGGATCATCTCTTGGGCTATGCTGTAGACATCGGAGGAAAAACGAAAAAGCCTACTGTGGGGGGTCCAACTCCTAAAACAGGTGATAGATCATCTGCCACTCAAAGTTCGGATGGAAAACAAACATGAGGCAGCTGGAGAGGGAGCTTAGGAATGCTATTGGAAGATGTTGGAGTGAGTTGGGAGCTTGTGGTTGTTGTCAAAGTAACAGTCACCATTATCGTATCCCAAAACTCGGACTGCTGCACCACTATGGAAGGGCAACCAGACTTGGGAGGCTCCAAGCTCAAGGCAGCCAGATCGTATGGCCCACCAAATTTGGTGCCCCACCTATGGTGGCAATCGGATTTGATGGGAAAGGCCATGGATGGCAGTTCAAAGAGGATGGGAGGCAATTGCTGGTGCACATGAGCGGGAGGTCGAGGAGAGGAGGTCACTCTAGAACTCGAAAGTGGGAGGTGGTTGCCGGCGCTTGGTAAAGGGGATGGGAGGCGGTAGAGCCATGGACAAAGCGGATGAGAGTAGTGGAGGTGGCGTGTTACTCTCTCCCTCTTGATGAAAGAGCTCTCAATTGGGAGGAGACACAGTGACCAAGGGAAGGGAATAAGCTAGTCACCACTGCTGTAGACAACGAGGTGGATGGGAGGCCGGCAGGTATCCAAAGATGTCTACGCTCTGCATTCACTCTGGTCAAGGAGGTGGAGGGGGGAGCGTAGGTGATCAAAGATAAGAGAGTTTTGAGATAGCTAGGTATGTTCTGGACTCCCGATTAGCTCTACGTAATTTGCGATCTATAGTGGTTGGTTCTTTCGAACCATTATACATATATGTATCATCCGTAATGGTTCGAATAATGAAAATTAGAGATCGGCAGGTACCATGGTTGAATGTGTTGGATGATCTCAAACTGTTCTAATGGAACCATTGGTGATGAAGGGCTAGGATGTCTGTTTTTGTAGTAGGGCCTATTGATGTCATGGCTGACGCCAATATGAGGCAGGGGTGGTTGTTGCCATCCTACTTTCTGTGTTGATGGTTTCAAAACTAAAATGGATCGAGTCCAACTGAATCTTTGTTTAACCCACCTAGTTAGATTGAATTCGGAATTCACCTAGCGAGGCTGACCTAATTAATGTAGCAATTGAATTGACAATAAATGAAAATGCTGGTTAGTTGATCATAGATGGGCCAGATGTGTGCCCCTATCACCAACAGTCATATTTATAATTTCCTTGGAAAGAGACTCATTCTTTATAAATGAATATATCCCTACATAGCTAAGAAAGTAAGCAACGTCCATTACCAATCTCCGTTGAAGTCAACATATTTATTTTAGAGTAAATTTCAGAAAACTGCACTTATTTTGTTAAAACTATCACTTTGCTATAATTTTAGCTACGTATTTCATAAAACTACAACAATAGCAAATAATTTTATCACAAAACTGCAACTTTCCACCTCTATGTGTGTATAACATGTGGGCCCAACTTACACTAGCATGAGCACTGTATATGACATGTAGGCCTAAGACTTATCATATAAATAAAGTTGCAGCTTTTTGATAAAATCATACATTAGTTATAAAATTTTAGCAAAAATATTTCATCTATCCACTACTCTTTCATGAGTATATTAGCGTGTTTGCTCATGATTATGGGTTAACTAGGTCAAAATTTGTTGAAACTGTTAGTTGTTATAACAAGATTTTCCTTTTTTTCGAAAGTAATAACCAGAAATTTAGTCCATTTCTTTAGTAACAGTTTATAATATGAACCTTGTCACAAAACCTATGTGCAGTATTTTTGATTTTTTCTTGAATACAAATGAGAGCTACATCACATTTCTTTAAGAAGAGATCGTATTGAATGTACAACTCTACACACGCCACCACACTAATTCCCAACAACACACACACTAATTCCCAACAAAAGAAGTACATACCCACCACACAATAACTAGACATCACCTCTTATTAAATGTTTTCCTATATATCTTACTCTGGTCACCCCTGATTAATAGGGCATTCTAGTTTTTTCTCTTCATCCTTAATCTCTCTAAAAGTATGCAAAATCTTTTATATTTGTGAACGGATAGAGTATTAATTAATCGAAAGCGCTGAGTTGGATTGATTTAGAAGTGTTGTGTTGTGTTGTTTATCCAGTAATTAACCATAGGGTACTCGTTATAATATTAATCACTAATGAAAAATTTGTTAATCAATATTGATTACTGGTAGCCAAGTGATGGTAGTGACTACTATTATGGTTGGATAAACTTGATGAATTTATTAATCGGTACCTACAGAATACTTATCTAATTAAGGCATGATCTTATTTCATACGTTCTCAGGCACATCACCAACCAAGCAGCTTGAGCTAAGGCTTGCTTAGGTCAAATTTACCAGGTAAGTCTCAGTATCAGGTAACTCTCAGGCATATAAATTTACCAGGCATGATGTTTAGGTCACCGTCCAAACAAACCATAAGAGCCTCCAGAGCCTGCATGCCACGTTTCTGCTGCACAAAAAACCATATTTCCTTTCCTATCACACAGGAAATTAAAGATGTTGAATAGTTTCTAATCACTCAAGAGATAGGACACCGGATAGGGGTGAAAACAGATCCGATCCGCTCTGAATCTGTCCAAAGTGAGATATGTGTTAAGGGTTTGTAGATATCCGGCAGATATGGATTTGAGTTTGGATATATTCGGATCCGGATATGGTATCGGCAATACCCGATGGATGCGGATTATCCAGTAGATGGTTTGGCGGATAATCCAAATTTCTTAGATCATGCAACCACTCTATTGGCCCATTTCACATCAGCCAACCCATCTGTCGATATTTTACATCGACAATATGAATATAGAGCTACTCGTCAGATCAAAACTCGGTGGATTGCAAAAGAACATGAAGAGTTTATACTGGTTCAGGCCCTCGAGGTAAGGTAATACCCTACGTCCAGTTGTAGTGTATTTCCTTTAAGGATGTATGATGGTAATTCTGATGAACCTGCTTCTGCTTCTACCCTCAGTGGGCGCCCTGCCTCCCCATATATACTGAGGGACAGGGTTACAAAAGATCTCCTTCTAGAGATATAATGTTCCTGACTAGGACTGTATTTTCCCTGTCGTACAAGGCTAAGTCCGCCGAGTTCTATCATATCTCTAATTACAAGGCTAAACCCATCCTCTGTTTGAGTGGCCCATATGCTTGCCATGAGGTACCTGGGGCCATGGCCTCCACACCATCGAACCATTCAGTCCATCTAATAGTTAACCTAATTCTCTCTATGTCTCAAGACTCAGGCTCTTTTGCCGTAGACGCCGACACCGGCAGCAGCCGCCACATGCCCACAATTTGAAGACGTTAGTATGTTATGATATTGTGGACTTTCAAATCATGTTTAGAAATCATATTTTTTATTATTATTGTATTATTGCCCGTTGTTTTGTTGACTCGATGTTGTATTGATTGCGTATACACGTAACATCCATTAATTTTAATCCGTTTTCGAGCCGAGTCCGCACCGACTCTGCACCATTTTCGACATCCGAAACAATCCAATCCGCATCCACACCCGCTCTAAATCCGCTCAAAAATATAAATATGGCATGACCCCTATCAGTTTCCACCCCTAAAACCAGACGTGGTAGCCCGCGTTTGACCAAACAGTCGGCCGTCCAACAGTAATTAGGGACAACAAGCCAAAAAAGCCAGCAGCGATTTTTGATTTATTTGATTAACCATCCTAACCAATATCGTTTAATGGACTATAGAAATTAATTTTATTTGAGAACTGAGCATAGCTCAGCTGATTAGGTTCCTTCTAGTGAAACCTGCCTACCCAGATTCAAGTCCTAGATTCAAATCCTAGACTTGATACGTGTGCTTATATTTAGGACTAACTATTCTTTCAGTAGTAGGCGACGTACCCATCGATAACAAGGTACTTGTGGTGATTTCCTCTCAATCTCAAAGACAATGGGGCCCCTATGTGCCGCCACACCCTCAACGTGTAGGAGATCGTGTTTGTGTTTCTATGTCAACCTACCATAATGTAACGCCCCAATAAAAACTATTTTATAAAAAACCTTAGTTTCAAAAATTCGATGTTTTGTGTGTGAGCCTAAGGACTAAGTGCCTCGGATCTCAATTTATCCCTCCTTGAAAATCCCCAAATGACCCAAATCCCCAATCAAAATCCCGGTCCAAAATCAAATCTCGAATTCAAATTTTTTCAATTCGAATTTCCCCCTCAAAGTCATCCAACAAACTTTTCTTTATTCTCCCAAGAAAAACCAAATATTCATCTCTCTAATCCAGACCAAACTTCAGTTTTTGAAAATTTGGATCCCCTTCGAAATCCCTCTTCTCTCCTTGAATATTAGAAATTCCAAAAAACTCCTTATATATATATATATATATATATATATATATATATATATATATATATATATATATATATATATATATATATATATATTATGTAAACTCAAGTCTTGAGCCCTTTATTTAAATCCCTAGCATTTTGAAAACTCAAAAGTCAAATTTTGAAAACTAAATACCCATCCAAAAACCCTCTGAAAAATCCTAAGAAAAAAAATAAAGTTTACTGTTCAAATGGGTCGTCCCTCCTCTTTCCTCAGCGTGCCATCTTCCTGCTGGCCCTTAGCCTCTCTCCTCCCACCACCACGTTCACTGACGAGCATCGGGCCCACGCATCAGCGACCCATCCCTCCCTGCATGCCACTGCAAGCCAAGACCCACCACCGACAGCCGTGACGCGCGCCAGACGCACGCGCCATGCCCCACGCCCCGACAGACCGGGCTTGCTCACCAATGTCCGCACCTCAGCTGCGCCGCTGCCCGCCGGGCCCACCCGCCAGTGCGTCATCTTCCTCCCTCTGTCCCTCATCGCACGCCGCACATGCTCGGTAAAATGTCAAGATGCCGTGCCGTCCACGGCTCTTCTCGCCTAGTTGCCGCCCCGACCCTCCTGCGGCCTCCCCGCCGTCAACTCTGGGCGCCCCTGACCGCCTTTGACCGCCCGCCGTCCTGTGCCTGCAGTCGCCTCAGCCGGCGTAGCCGCCTGTGCCTCGCTCGCTGTGCACCGCCATTGCCGCCGCCCGAGCTTCGTGCCACTACCATACATACTCGCCTACCACACGCAGTCGACCTTCTCCCTTTTCTCCTTGTGAATCTCACGCCTATAAATAACCGCCCCGCCTCGACTCCTCCCTGTCCATCGTCGTGGCCACCGGAGCTCACTAGACAAGCTCAAAAAGCGCCGCCGCCTTTCTTCTCTTTTAGGTGACCCCCATTTCCCATTCCCCTCTCTTTCTTCCCTCCGGGCCTTCACTCTCCTCAAATCCCATCACCCGAACCCCCATGCCGAGCCCCGCCGCCGACACCCGTGATCCTACCGCCGCCATGCGCCATCTCTCCTCTCCCTTCCGCTCTGGCCACATCGATGGCCACCTACGGGCCCCGGGACCCAATGCCGAGCCGTTCGTGGTTATTCCTTGGTCGCCCCTGCTCTCTGCTCAATTGTGCCCCGCCGCCGCTGGCTCGCCGCCATCGCCAGAATGCCCCTGCCGTTAGGTACGCCCTCGATGGTCCCTCTCGTTTGTCTCTCGCTCTCTCTCATCTCGTTCTCCCCGTTCTCTCTCTGTCAAGCGGGCCGCCATATCCACAGCCACCGCCATGTGGCCCTCCCCCACCTCCTCTCTAACATGCAGCCTCCCACAACCCCTCTATCAGTGACTAGTGGGCCCTCCCGGATGGGAAAACTTAATTCTCCCCTATTAAAAAAATTGTTTCACTTACATGTGGGCCCCACCCTTACCTCACTAACACGTGGGCCCTCTCTGTCATCCACTCACCCTCTCACCCTCTCTCCCACTGAATGACATGTGGGCCCCCACTGACCTATGGCCCCTTCCCTCTTTCTCTCTCTGTCCTGTAGGCCCCTCTTGTCATCCCCTATCTCTCTTCCTGTTTCACTGACCTGAGGGTCCCACACCTCAGCTTCTCCCTCTTTCCCCACTGACATAGGTCCCCAACTGTCAGACCAAGAATATTTCTTTTCCAAAATTCAGTTAATCCTTTTTAATTCCAAAAAAATCCCATCAACTTCAAAAATTCATAACTTTTTAATCGTAACTCCGATTGACCCATTCAAGTCTCAAAACTTTTCTAAAATTGAGATCTACCTCCTGTCACTATTAGTTATTAATAATATTATTTTATTTCTAAGATTTTGTGTGTTTTTCTCTCGTTTTGCACGTAGTCGACGCTTCAAAAATTATTTCGGACGTGGATTCTCAAAGATTTTTGAAGACTAAGACTGAGGCAAGTCACTCCTTGAACATATTGCTCCTAGTTTATAAAATATTTTTGATTGCCAAACTGCATTTTAGTGCGCACGTTAAATTGATTTGGCCTCGGTTCGTGCAACGAATCGACGGACCTACCTAGTAGTTGCAATTACTTGTAGGTTTGAAAAACCCTAATCCTTATCGCTCTACCTCAGTGTTACCTCGGCATCCGTGCTCTATGAGCATGGGTATCGACAGTTTCACCCAAATCACATGTGTTGTCAAAATGGGAAAACCTGGGTTTATAAAATCTTTTAATCCGACACGCGCTGTCAGTATGCTTGCGAAATAAGAAGTATTTTCAAAAACTTTGCGATGCAAATTGATCGCCTGGGTGAGGATGCTTTGTATTCGCATATAAGGACCGATTCCTTGGGAGTTGCACTGATCATAGTACAGTGCGGCCATATGGGTGGAATGGGACACCCCTGGCCAAGTAATTAGTAGACCTAAGGTTGGCTTAGTTGCCTTTGGGCGTGGAGTCGCCGAGGTGGCAATATGAGATGCACTCGCGGGATCCTGAGTACAAGGAGTCTGGGACTCGCCCGGTACTTGGTCTAGGACCCGTCCAATTGGCTTCAGGCAATTCTGGAGACACTTCGAAAAGGCCTTGTCGCAAATCTTCCCTCACTAACGAGTGTGGGAAGTAAGCTCTCGCGTCACTGTGGGAAAGTGTACACCTCTACAGAGTATCGAACTGTTTCGAACAACCATGCCCACGGTTATGACATGTGAAGTGGTTCTGTTGTGTAGCTTTGTTTTTATAAAAGGTTTTGCTGAAAACATGTTTACCGTGGTTGGGAACCGGTTACTAGAATTAGCCAGGTCGGCCTGAATGGATGACCAGTATGTTGGTCTGAAATGTCCTGTGTGGATCGGGATTTCAGATAGCTCATTAGTTAGGCTCTTCCCGAGTGAAGCAGTGTGTGTTGAGATGGAATTATGAAATGGCTCTTGGAGCTAAAGCTGAGATTTATGAGATGAGTATGTCCTAATAGGCATGAAAGTGAAAGAAAAATAATAAAGAAAAAAGGAGTTGACGTCCTAAAAAGGACAAAAGTGAAAATAAACTAATAGATAGTATGCATAGAACCGCTGTCATGGTCTGACAGAGTTGGTAAATTGGAACCTTTAATCAATTAAAAATTTGTTTCATCCGCTTGAGTTGCTTGCAAAGCAATTCGCGAATGGACAGGATCGAGGCGAGAGCCTCTTTCCAGTACAACTGAATCAATCCAACCTAGCGGTTTTGGAAAATGTTTTAAAATAAATATTACAAAATAAACCCCAGCCTTTTCTTGATCCTGCATAACTCACATTTCCCGCTGACTTGCTGAGTACGCATGTACTCAATCCATCATCTTTCCCTTTTTCAGAGAGTGAAGTCGAAGTAAAGTATTAGATTTCTTTCCTAATCCCAAGCCATTGCTTATGGATTGGGTTCTTGCTGCGCTGTCGATCTACTGCTGCTGTTCTGTTTGCAGGTTGCTGCTCAGGGCTTGCCTGAAGTTGCAACTTACACATGGTAATAATATATAAATATTATTTAGTTGCTATGGTAATCTCGGTTGACCGATGAAGGTACCAGTGAAGGTTTCTTGGACTGGTAGCGCAACGCTTTCCATGGGAGTTGGTTCACGCCAATTTCCTGCGGCGCTCTCTCTCTGGCGTCACTGTAGGTGGTGCTAAGGTAGGGGTGTTACATAACATTGCTTACACGACACTCATCTCTCTGAAAGTGCCGCAAAAAAAGCATGCAGCTAGAAATGTCATGTATACTCTAGTTTTAGTTTTCCAAAATTTAATAAATTCAAAATTCAAAACTAACAAAATAAAGTTGTACCCATCATAGACTCACAATTTGATATTTTATAATTTAGTTTTGATATCCAAAATTAATAGTTAGAAAGTTGTAACCGATGTAATTAATCTAAGCCATTATAATTTAAAAAATAACCAATGTATTTAGTATATGACTCGAATCTTAATATTTATAATGTCGATAATAATAATAATACTAATAATAATAATAATAATAATTAAAAATCTGTACAATGTACAGATTGAGTTTAGATTGACGACTAATATATCAAAGTGGCATCTACCTTACAAAACGTTAAGTAACAGAAATACCTTAATTGTAAATCCACGTAGAAGTATGACGTTTGTGACTCGTCATGACAACTGTGCCTTTTGACTCGTGGGCCTTTGCTCCACCATCCATTTGACTCCTCTCCTTCTCTGGCGTCCTAACCAGTAGAAAGGTGGAAAAGGATCTGCCTCTCCTTCCACTTAAATATGTCGTAGGATTTGTTCTTAACAAAGTCTTTAGACGTTTATATGTATTCGGTAGTCTTTGGGTTTGTTTTAGAATGATTAGGGTTTTGTTTTCTCTATTTCTGCGTTGGAGCTACTTGGTTCATGAGTTTAAAAGAAGCTAGTTTGTTGCTGATGATCTAATTGTGGCACTAGTTTAGGTCTAGGTCATTGACTTACACCCCGTTCGGAACCATTTATTATTTGCTTATTTCCTCTATTTTTATTAGCACGCTTCTCAAAATACAAAAGGTGTGTTTTTTAAAAACTTTCAAAATAAAAGTATCTCTAAAAAATTAAATAGATTTATTTTTCAAGTTTAATAGTTAATACTTAATTAATCACACGCTAATGATGTTTTTTATTTTACGTGTGGCTTATAAGCCAACACAATAAGTCAATTCAGATACCCGTTAATCTATAACATGAGCTTGCTAATATATCAAGTGACATTCTACACGGAAGGATTACAGAGTACAGACAGCGAGCGAATGCACGTCTGCATCAACGTGCCTAAATTTAAGTAGTATTGCTTTCTTCTGTAGCATCGATCCTTCCGTGCATTATGGCAACCGCAACCTAACTCAACTTATCAACCCTGCTCGATCTTGTGTATATATATGGGCGTCTCTATATAATCATGGTACGTCTCATATACACAAGCATTCTAAACACCAGGAACTGACTAGGTAACTCTAGTTTCTGAGCGCTTTTTAAAACCTGCTAGCAAGATATGTACCGTACCTATCTGAAGCAATGAATTTCCTGCTGAAGACTAGGAGGGAATCTAACCACCAAGGATCGCCATCTTCTGAAGAACTGGAGGAAAAGGTAAGAACATAAGTTGCGTTTCCTGCGATCCTTGTGTGTGACTTATAGGTAGCCAGGTCATGACAAATAACAAATTCAGCGTATGTACTATCAAATCATCAAGCTGGCTTCCAGCACAGGAGTTGCAATATCCATTGAAAACCTTATAAACCGTGTGGTTTTCGTGTTCGGTTTGTGAAAACTGATGATTTTTAATATGGAGTTGATCCAAAGTCATCGGTTTTACTGGTTTTTCTCGGTTTTTAGCAAACTGATAGGGACCAGTTGTCACCTCGAAAACAGTAATGTAAACCTACTTCTAGCTCTGCCGTACCGCTCCATCCAGCATTTGTCTGGCAAGAAAACGAACGGGCAAATGACAATTGGGTAGTGATTGTTTCTTAGACACAAAAGAGGCCTCCGGTGCAGTAATCTGCACATTTATCTTTTACTATTTTATGGTGACATCTTGTCCAAGTATTCAAGTTTGCATTAGGGAAAAATCTATTTTACAATCCCGAACTTTGTGGAAGTCTAAAAATGAACATTGGTTCCATTCAGATGTAAACTTTCAAAATCATCCACTTCTCAACCTTAGACTGTATTCAGGGTGGTTTCGTGTAACATGGCCCTGATTTGTGACCATGCTTAACGATTAATATATTTTTAAAATTTTAAAATCAATAGATGACTTTAAAAACTTCTTAAAATTATCCTTTGCTCTATACAGTATTTATATCGTAAATAAAATTTTTATGAAATAAATAAAAAATTGTCCAACAGAAAATTGTGCTTAGACCTGAACAAAAACCATACGTTTACAAGACAAATCAACTTTATTTTGCTTTAGAATAAATTTACGTACGTTTTAAATAATGTTGTGTGGAACTATATTTCTTTTCAGGATTTGTATGAGGTCAATAGCTGTAAGATGCACTGTGACTACCAGAGTGAGGGGAGCATGTGTGGTGCACATGAACATGGGCAAGCCGCCAAGGTTTGGAATTCCAAATCCTTTGGTCATGGCAGCCAGCAGGCCAGTAAGGCAGTTTGCTAGGACTTCACAATATTGTACCCTTTAGCCATGGCAGCAGCCAGCAGCCACACATGTTTCATCAGATTGCTTTATATAGTAAACAATAAGTGTAAAAGTTGCCAGAAGTCAAGAACTACTTCAACAAATGAGTTCTCGCTACAACAAATGGAAATAACGTGCACAGAGAAAAACTTTAATGCTGGAAAAAAAACCACCGATCACCTGCACTGCTGGCGATTCTGACTGCTGAGAGAAAAGTCAGTGGTCACCTTTCCTGTAGTACTAGTATTGGCCATTATTGCAAACATATTTATGTTGAAAGGCTACTGATTAAGGTGATAGAGTAATATAGTCCCTGTTGCTTTTTCTAGCTATGTCAGCAAACAGGTACATGTTATCTGAAATTCGGTGAAGTTAGATTTTTTTTTTCTTTTTCAGAACCAAAGGGCCTGATGACTATAGTCCCAATTTTGTTATGAAAAACAGAGACCAACAAGGTTTTCCAGCAGTTTGAGTTGATATCGAACACCACTGCACGCTACCACTCATCCAATGATATTATACCGAGCGCATAGCACAAAATCTCGCCACTAACCCATAAGCAAAACAGCACCATATGAAACAAAATTCTCTCAACCATACTGGTATAGGACAAAATATCTTTGAAAACTAGGCTCCATCCTTTTCACTCTCATATGTTGATAGATGCTTCAATTTCATGCAATTTAAACCTTCATCATCACCCTCCAATACATCACTCCAAAGCAGGGAGTAGCTTATCTGTACAAAGAATCCTCCATCGCTGAGCACTCGTAGAATCCTGCAGCATTATAACCTGCAACCCAGACAAAACAACACGACCAAAATGCATGAAGTTTCTCATATTCCATATTCAAAACCTTAGCTTTTCCTATCACTAATCCACCATCTAGCCGTATCAAAACAATTGCAAATTTATGACAAAAAAGAATTAGAACACTCAACCTACGCAACTTTAGAAATAGCACAATCAAACAAAAAATGATGCACAGACTCACTATAACATGCTACTGTTTTGAAAAGATTTATCCTAACCGAAATTTTATTGTGAGAATGTAGCCAGAAATATGTGAAAACATAAGTTGGGATACTTAGTTTCCACACAGAAGGAACAATGGAGGAAATTTTTCTTAATTTTCTGTATCAAAAAGAAACAGTATCAGTCAAAATATTAGGCACAATACGAATTTTAGGTCCAAAAGCAGGCAGTGGTCCAACTCTAGGTAAATATTGATAAATTGGCCTGATGGAAACCATCTTAATGTAATTATTATCAAAAATGAATCTCTGCTGGCAATGCAACTTTGCCTGTGCTAGGTAATATATTCAGAAGGCACGGTGTGGCATTAAAATGCTGCCACGTCATAGTGAATTGGCATGGCATCACTTTACTACCATGCCCCAGGTCCAGCTGCATGGAAAATTACCCTATGAATATTTTTATAATTTTAAAACATTTAAAAATCCTAACCGGTATTAGGCCTATTTTATGACTTGTCATATCATGAACAATAGCATAAATTATTGTTGCATCACTACTAAGTGACAATATAGTACCTCTAATTTTAATGCCGCCACCGGTATAGCTTTTAACCCAAGTGACAATGGAGGACAACTGCATCAATATAGTACCTCTAATTTTAACTGCTTTGGGCCCACAGATAGATCTTTTAATCCAGGAGAACAAGAATAATATGAGAATATCAGTCTATATTGCCCCTAGGATTTCTTTTTTATTTTTATTGCGACTTGCCACTAGCATTTTCATGTGAGTTCTGACCGCTTCTTGCTTATCCTGATAATCTGTGAGGTGGTTGGAGATTGGGGCAGTGATCTATAATTATCGTGTAAACTATCCCTAAATCAAAACCTATTTTGTTCTGTTGATATGCACCTGAAATAGTTCAAGTCCGGAACTCCTGGGAAGCCTGACAGCTGAGATGCCAGCATTCTTGTCAGACGCCACCATCCGCCGCTTCCTCCGATCAAGGAACTGGAGCACAGAACAAGCAACTAAGTTGCTCAAAGAAACTGTCAGGTGGAGGCGTCAGTACCTCTACAGCCAAAAGCATTGCTGGTGCGCTCACAAATCTGAAATCAATCCCTCTGTTGGTTTTAATGATTATTACAAAGCATATGTGCTTTGAAACAATTGTTTGTAATCATGTTAGGAAGCATTGCTGAAAAGGAGTACGAGGGTAGGAGAGCATATATAGCTGACTACCTTGATGCCAATGGAAGATGTGTCCTAGTCACAAAGCCCGACAATTAAGTCATCTTTTTGTTGGCTACAGGATATCTCATATGCTATATATGTCTGGACCTAGCATAATAATCCACTAGTAATTTGGAGTAAATGAAATGATTTAAGTCCTTGATTGAAAAACCTTAGACATTTTCGTAAAAAATCAATGTATAATGACAAGATACAGTGGTAACTTAGGTGCTTGAAAGTCAGCCGGCTAATTAAGAGTTAAGGATCTGAAAATTGTTTTAGATTACAAAATAAAGTTATAAATATTCAGTTCTATCACTTCCAAAAATCGTTCGTTCTCGTGAGGCATTGTAGCACAAAGGATTGCCTCTTACGGTTCACATTGAATACACATAGTTTTATT
Source organism: Oryza meyeriana var. granulata (assembly GCA_003991445.1). Classification (NCBI taxonomy): domain Eukaryota; kingdom Viridiplantae; phylum Streptophyta; class Magnoliopsida; order Poales; family Poaceae; genus Oryza; species Oryza meyeriana. The sequence goes on along the minus strand of RYFJ01001206.1, from coordinate 105,424 downwards.
ATTTATTGAGACATTATACAATAAATTTTTTTAAATTTCCTAACGCTGACTAATTAGCAGGCAAAAGTTTCAGGGAAAGAACAGATAAAATACTTTGTATATCTCCTAGAGTGTTTGTCTATGAACTCTGCAGATGAACAAGAAGAACATGTTACTTGGCTGTTAGACCTCAGAGGCTGGGCTATATCAAGCACACCATTATCAACATCCCGTGAATCCATGCACATAGTTCAAAACTACTATCCAGGGATAGAGATCTCGCAGTAGCAATACTCAGCTCAACACTCAAGATTTTTGAATCTTTCTGGAAGTACTATCCAATAATTTCAGGATTTCTATCTACACTATTAAATGGTTTCAAAAGTGATAGTTAGGAGTATATATGTATGAACTAGCTATCTGTCCTCAATTGCAGATTCTAAAGCACTTCCTGGAACAAAATGAATGAGAATTGAAGTTTGTGTATACTAACAATCCAGAGAAGCCACAAGATAGTGTCTAAATGTTTGACATGGATAGGACTGGAGACTGCCATTTGGGCAGAAATTCAATTACCAGTTGATATAACAGTTATGCTGAGAGAGATGAGGAGATCAGATCTTGCGAGAGAGCTCAAAGCATGCAAATGGACAATAAATCTGGTTACTGGACATCACTGAATCTTTGTTCTCTGAGGATATTAAACTATGCCCATTGCTCAATGACAGCTAACGAAGAACAAGAAGCCAGAAAACTATGTGTTCACCTTAGCTGATTTAGATATTATATATCAATTAATCTCAATAATTATGGACAACATGGTGTGCACGATCAAATCAGTTAATCACTATTTCATTACATTATGTTTATGTAATCCAATATCTGCATTCCAGATTCTTGCTGCAGGTTATTATACGATGGCTTCTTTTATTATTATATTTTTCGAAGCGTACAATAGCTTCTTGATTTACTGTTTTCTATGGCAAAAGAATGCACCCAAATACTGGCGGACCCAACACTAAATTTTAGGTATGCATAGTCACACTGTACATCTGTTCCTCACTGATAGAGCTCATATGACACCTTGGTTACTTTCCAGCACACAACTGTGCTTCTTGAAAGCGTTTAGCAAACAGATACTGCACGGGATAATGAACTCTTCCATTGATGGAGATATATATAGTACATTGTACAGGATTTGTTACAACAACCTAACTAACTAGGCCATATCTCTCTATCTGATACAACAAACTTGCTAATTAAGCTACAATGCCGGACGGCTAACAGCGGGCATCATGCTGCATGCACGCAGGCCCGCAGGTCAGTAGAAGTCTTGATGCTAACACTTCTTTTCTTTTAGTGAACTGCCATTTCAATATTGTTATGCTACATTTTATGTGGTCACACCAATAAGTGCAGTGAGACAGAAGATTAGCCTTGGCGGCTACCGGGGCTCGCAGGCCCGGTGGTTTGAGATCCTCACATTTCGGCAGGATCCGAAGAGGAGTTAGCTGGGGCTAGGGATTAGATGCAGGTGGCCCTAGCATTCCATAGCTAGAGCATTTGTACTTATTTGTACTAAACTTCTCCTAATCCTAATAAAGTTTGGCCGTCTTCTTCGGCAGCCCGGCGAAAAGACAGAAGATTAGCAAGTCCATGAATTATGGTGCCCAATGTGCATTACTACATCAGTACAGATGAAGATTTTGAGACCTAACGAATATTAGTGATTCCACTAGCCAGTAAGATGAGCTAGCGCATACATTTCCTATTCCAAACGACAATAATTCCCATTTCAAATGACAAAAAGAAAAATCAGCCTCAAGCCCTCAAGATCCAATGGCCCATCACAATTCATTCCCAATTTCCGATTTCAATTTCATATTGGATGATCATGTTCATGGTGCTCATCTTTGCACTTGATGACGGGCTCGTTACCCTTTGCCGGCTTGCCGCCTTCGCAGTTCGCTCGGCTCCCTGCTCTCTGATGCCGCACTGGCTGCTGCATTCCCGCTCTGTCCCCCGCCGCCGCCCAAACTGTGGGAAAGCGCCTCGAGCGCCGCCTACCTACTCTAGGGTTTGAGCCGCCTGCAACCACTCCCTCGATTCTTCCTGGCTCCGCCTCGCCTGTGCTGCGGACTGCGCCATGGGCTCATGGATTGTGGCCGAGAGCCCAATAACCCACAAGACAGAAGCAGCTACAGGCCCACAGCAGTCCAGCCACCGCTCACGTAATCATGTTCCTGTACTCTCTAATCTAAAATAAAAAATTGTTCCATGTACGCTCAGCCCTGTTTGGGAAGCTCAGCAGATAATAAGAAGTAGTTAGTCAAAAATTCAGCTAGTGAGAATCTAGCTTTGGTTTCTAGTTTATTTTCTAGACTCTACAATTATAGATTCTCAAAATTTGGGTAAGAAGCTAGACTATTTGGGGAGCAAAAAATTTTAAGAGAAGCCGCAGCCGCTAGAAGCTCTTCAACTGGGGCCTCAATATAACCTGGTTTGCATGGCTTCAGATTTAAGATTTCATGGAGCTGGATATTCTAGCTCCACAAATCCATAGATCTGGATGATTATGTTGATAATATTTGCATGAATCATTTTGTTTCTATTTTATATGAAATATCAAATTTTAAACCAATGTAATTTAATTTGCAAACGTCAAATCCAGTGTAGATCTAGGATCTGGAGCTGTGTCAAACAAGGTCTAAATGTAACTTAGCCGCTAATGAATAAAATACCTGATTTATTAAAAAACATAATCATGTTTCCCTCCAAAAATATAAAAAAAAACATAATCATGTCCATTTGCCCCCTATTAGTCCACCACGAGATTCGATATTTTTAACACTTTATAAAGTGGGCTTCGATATCCTAGCCCACTCTTATTGACTCAGATGGTCCCACATGTAATCCTTACGAGTGTAAATATAATCAAAGTGGCAATGAATATAGTGTCAAACATCAAATTTTATAGCCATCGACTCATTAGGCGACACATTGGTGCACAACAATCAATTGCACCCTATATCACCTAAGGATGCATACAACCACATTTGTATATATCAGAATTAAACCCCCATGGATTGAATCATGCACCCATGAGATACGACTCCATTATCAAACCAATGGTACCTCTTCAAAATATTTGCCATATGGTGGTATCTGCTTTTTTGATAAAATGCAAATGAAGGTTGATGGAGTATCCACTTGTTTATAGCAATGTATTAAATATTATAAGCTATAAAACCTAGCAAATAACTTACCAGAAGTGGTGTAAGGAATGTTGATGATGTACTAAATAGGGATACATCACACACGTGCGCACACATATTCTACCAAACGGTAACAACCGAGATACCAACTTCCATAAAGAAATAAATCCCTAGATAAGGAAGGATTCCTGGCTAGAAGGAAACATAGTCCAACTGAGTACCGACCACTACTGCTCGAGGAGGTATCCAAAGACAATCTCATGTCCTTATTGGACAAGGAGTGTCAATGTTTTATATCGGCAATATTGAATATGAGGCTATGCGTCGGACCTAAATTTGATGGATTCGAAAGAATATAGGGAATTATACTAGTTCAAGTCCTTAATGTGAGGTAATACCCTACTCCAATTGTGGTGTATTGCTTTCGCTGTATTGGTTGTGTATGAGTCGATCTCTGGTGAGATTCTCAATGTGGTTCTATCTGCCTTAGGGGGCTCCCTATCCCTCCTTATATACACGGAGGGATGAGGATTACATGGTAGAAAACCTAGTCGGACATGACTAAAGGCTTCCCTTATCAATACATAGAGTATCTAGCTAAGATTGTATTTCTTTTCTTATCGTGCAAGATAATATGAAGCTAAGTCCTACTCTATCCCTAATCATATAGGTTAGCCCACCCACTATCCAAGTTGTCGTATTTGCCTTCCATGAGGTACCCAGGGGCCCATGGCCTCCACAAGGGGTTACCTAGAGTATAAATTCACTTCATCGAGAGGGGAAGGGTATCGACTCCTTAATCGAAAGCTAGCCAATCCCCTCAAGTCGCATAAGGAGTTTCCCAAAGATCAACCCATGACCACATTATTAAGACCAATCTCATGACATAGTCATCTAGGTTAGATAAGGGTTCCTCCACATCCTTTGTACTCAGGTGATTGGCAAATTCGATACATATAAACAAGATGTAGGGCTGTTACCCTTGGGGTAAACCAGAATAGAAATCCTTGTCTCCCACATTATATATGCCACGTCTCATCAATATCTTATACAGATCTCAGTATACAAGATTGTTGTAGTCGGTTACCAAGTCATCGATAGCTGATGTAGAAAGTTTTTAGAGAAATCGTACTTTTGGAAGCATGGCATAAATAATCCACAACCACTCACCCCCTCCCCTAATCCAGTAAAGCAAACGGGCTCTAAATTTGTCAATTTCATATCCATAAAAGTTAGACACGACTAAGCGTCATCGAATGTCTGATCTGGAGACTAAGATTGGACTTCAAGCCTAGCCATTAGATTCCACTTACATTGGCCATGGTCCACCCATCAACCATCTGATTAGATTTTTTAATACGATGTAATAAATATGCATGTGACACGTACAACATTGTGTATGTAAAAAATACTAGCTCTATCACAAGTTCACACCATACCAACATAGCGTAAACACTTCTGGATTCAACAAAACATCAACATATGTAGCAGCCGCAAGAATTTTTTGTGATAAAAAGTTTTAAAATAAGCAATGCATTAAACTAAATTGATACTCCCAACAATATAGATGCAATACTCAACAATCTTAAGAGGATACTAGAAAAATTAACAACAACTAGAGGTACATAGCAAACAATGAAATCAGTTTTTTGCAACAGTGGATAACTTACAACATTTCAAGATGGCTACTTTGCAACAAACCATTAGAACAAAACGCCAAAGGTAGCAATAAAATCACATAACTCTTACGAGAAAAAAACCAATCTTGTGCAACAAATTAGGACCAGGTGTGAAACAACACCAACTTTTATTGCAACATCTTAATTTGATGTATTACAACAGTATAAAATACTCTTTGCAATTAAGACCGTACCTCTAATATATAATAGTTTTTTATTATGAACTATTAGAGATTAATTTGTAAAAAATGGACTTTAAAAAATGTTAGAGATTTGTGTATATCAGTAACAGTTATTGAAGGTTTCTAGCTAGATCACAATGGATGATTTATATTACTGTTAGAGATCAGCTGATCTCAAATGGTTCTCATGGAACTATTATAGATTAAGGGTTACAAATTAACATTTTTCTACTAGTGAGTAAACCACAGTAATTCACCCATTTTAAAATTATTATTAGTAATCTTTTACTACCATAATAGAATTCAGAATATGCAATTCCATTATTTGCTCCAACTCAAATCAACATAGAATTTTGTATAAAAAGGACAGTGCCCAATATTGTCACTTCAAACCAAGGTCAATCACCTGCAGCAATTCAACTTTAATTCACCTTCCTTGGAAATAAACTCAAGTGATCTCTTTTTCTGCCTACTGAACTCTGGGGTTGTATATGCTGATTAGCCGCTGGTGATGTAGCTATTGTTCCCTTCCTTGAGCTGCCACTCAGTGACGTAGCTCGGTTTCGTGACCAACTTAGCCACCTCAACATCTCTGGTTAGCATTGCTATGACTTTTGACATTGGTGGTCGCTGGTGCGGTGAGCCCTGTGTGCAAAGGAGTGCAACACGGATGACTCTGAAAGCTTCATCCTTGTCGATTTCCCTGAGACTTGGGTCGATAATTTCGAGAGCTTGATACTTTTTATATAGGCCCCAAGCTTATAAATGATCATAGGCTCAGTAAACAGAAGATAATACACATAAATGAATGATATTTTGTTGATGCAAAGATCATATATCAGCCTACCCACTCATAGAGATAGATCTTGCTTTGCTCAAGGGGCTTGTTGGTATTCGATCGTCTAGCGATAGTCTCTAGCACGATCACCCAAATCAAGCAAAACAAATGCCTTTTTCCATCAGATGACCTCTTTGCATACTTAGGAGCCAGATAGCAACTCGACAAAGTCAATCAGGTTAGAATAGCACTTGATTCAAGTACAGCAGTAGTGAAAGAGAAGCGATGAGAATGTTCTTGAAAATAATTTAGAGGGCTGGAAGCGTCACCTTTCTCCGGCCCGCATTTGTGTTGATATACGGCAAGGAACAGCCCCTTGCGTGCGCATTACATAATCGGTTGAGATGATCCGGGAGTTAGCTGTGATAAACACCTATAAACTTTGTGATTACTGCATTATCTTTCCTATCTAGATATGAACAACAACCTGCTTAACTCCGATTCTGACCGCACGTATAGATGACAATACACATTCTATTAAAACTTCCCCCCTCAATAACTTTCCTAGTGAGATTGTATTGAAATTCTCCAACTGTTAAAGGCAATGCTTTAGTGAAGCGTCGCCACTTGTCCTAGTTGGCACAAATCTACTTCCAGTAGTTTCTGTGAAACCATTCTCGAGACAAAATGGTAATCCACCTTCAATATGCTTTGTCTTGCATGAAAAAAAAGGGTTAGATGAAAGATATTTGTAACGTCTGATTTTTGGGCGTTAAAAACTTTTAATAAAACCCTAGTTTTCAAAAATTCGATATTTTGTGTGTGAACTCTAAGTACTAAGTGCAAGATCTCAAATTCCCGATCAAATTTGATCCCAAAAAAGAATTTTAAATCTCGAGTTCGAATTTGCAATTCGAATTCCCCCTTCCAAACTCTTCCATAAAAATTTCATTATCTTAATCCTCCAAAAGAATTCAAATTCATCCGGATCTTTCTAAAAATCCCAAGAAAATATCCTCCAAGTCACAATCTCAAATTTTCAAATAATTGACCCCCCAAAGTTCCTTGAAACCCTTCCGAAAGTCGCCATATCAAAAATACATTATACATATATAAGTATATATCTATATATGTGTTATATTACATAAATAACAGCCAAAAAGTCCCGTTGATCTCACCCTTGAGAACTATTATAAACTAAAGCTATAAATTCCAAATTCAAATCCTTAAAAATCTCTCCAAAACCTATTCCTAGAATCCCTAGAAAAAAATGAAAAGCATTGTTCAAATCGGGCCAACTCTCGTCTCTCTCTCGGCCTGCTCGGCTTTCCTTCTCTCCTCTCTCTCTCCCACCGGCCCATGGCCCCAACAGCCCGCTCGGCTCCTCCCCTTACTCACGCGCTGACGAACAGGCCGCTCGCCCAGCCTCTCCAACACCGCAACCCACTCAACAGCCGCACGCGTGCGCGACGTCTGCTCCGCGCCGTGCCACGACAGACGGGCCTACCCAGCGACACGCATCGGCGCCACTCCGTCGTCTTCTCACCTCTCTCTCTAGCCCGGACTATGTCTGACCATGGCTCTCCGCCACCCCACCACCTCAGCCGCCACGTCTCTCCGCGCCCCGACCGCCTTGCACCTCCGCCGTGGGGGAGGCGCCATGCCTGCATCTCGCCATTCGCGCTGTCGGGAAGCCGTGCCACTGCTCTCTTTCGTGTCCTCTAGCGCACGTGCCGCTATAAAATCCGCCGCCTCCCTTGTTCCTCGCCGCAGCTCTCCCGTCGTCCCACGCTGCGCGCCGCGCCACCTCGTCAGCTCGACTTGAGCCAAGCTCGCAATCATCGGCCGCCGCGTATTGCCTCTCAGTGAGCGCTTCTTCTCTCCATCTCCTTCCTTCTTCTCTTTCCCTAAACCCCGAGCCCCAGAACCCCCATAGCCAAGCAACCGCTGCCGCGTCATGTCCCGCCGCCGCTGCCCTATCCTCTCTCTCCGCCGTCCTCTGATGCCCCGCTGGCCGCTATGGCGCGTCGCTCGTTGATCCGGCCGATCATCACGTGCTCTTCGCCCCACTCCCGACGCCATGCCCCGCGCCCCGTCCGCTGGCCACCATCGAGCACCGACGGCCGTCGATCTCCTCGGCGCCCTGTTCTTTCTTTTCCTCTCTAATCTTTTGCTGTCAGCGCTCTCTAATCCCTCTCTGCTGGTGTCCTCCCCTTTCTCTCTCACTGCCTAGGACCATGACATGTGGCCCCACTTAATACTTCTATCCGAATGAACATGTGGGCCCTACACGATTAAGAAAAACTATTAACCTTAAAAATAAAGTTTTGTCTCAATGACATGTGGCCCAACACGATAAGGCATCGGTATCCTCTCACTCCATTCATTCTCTCTTACATGTGGCCCGCCCATCTCTGTCAAATTATCTCTCTATCTCATTGACCATATGGGCCCTTGTCTCTTTGTGCACAGCCAAGTGGATCCCTCTAACATGTGGACCCCACTTGTCATCTCCTTTCTCTTCTGTTTCACTGGACCTGTGGCCCCAACCTCAGCCTCTCTTCTTCCCCCACTGACATAGGGCCCACCTATCAGATCTTAGAATATTCTTTCTAATTCAAATAAATTCTTTCTTTTCTAGAAAATCCTATTAATCTTTAAAAATTCAAACTTTCAATCGTAACTCCGATCGACCCATTCAAGTCTCAAAATTTTCTAAAATTGAGATCTACCTGATGCACTATTAGTTATAATAATAGTATTTATTTTCAGGATTTTTGCGTGTTTTCTCTCGTTACGCGTAGTTGACGACGAAATTATTCGTATGCGGATTTTTGAAGATTTTGAAGACGAAGTCTGAGGCAAGTCACTCTTTGAACATATTACTCCCAGTTTATAAAATATTTTTGTTTGCCAAACTGCATTTTTAAGTGGCACGTCAAATTAGATTCGCCTTGGTTTGCGTGACGAATCGACGGACCTATCTAGTAGTTGCCATAACCCGTAGGCTTGAAAAATCCTATCCCTTGTTGCTCCACCTCAGTGTTACCTCGGCATCCATGCTTTACGAGCATGGGTATCGACGGTTCCACATAAATCACAGGTGATATCGAAATGGGAAAACCTAGGTTTATGGACTCTTTTAATCCGACACGCAGTGTTGGTATCTTTGTGAAATAAGGAATGTTTTGCGAAAACTTGTGATGCAAAGTGGTCGCTTTGGTGGAGATGCTTTGTATTCGCATATAAGGACCGATTCCTTGGGGAATTGCACTGATCATAGTACAGTGCGACCACGCGGGTGGAATGGGACACCCCTGGCCAAGTAATTAGTAGACCCAGGGTTGGCTTGGTTGCCTTTGGACGTGGAGTCGCCATGGTGGCAATATGAGATGCACCTGCGGGATCCTGAGTACAAGGAGTCAGGGACTCACCTGGTACTTGGTCTGGGACCTGTCCAATTGGCTTCAGGCAGTCCTGGAGACACTCCGGAAAGACCTTGTCGCGAACCTCCCCTACTTGGCCAGTGAGGGAGTAAGCTCACGTCATGTAGGGAAAGCGTACACCTCTGCAGAGCTCTAAACTATTCGAACAGCCGTGCCCACGTTCATGGGCGATGTGAAGTGATTTCTCTAGCGTAGCTTTGTTTTCATAAATGATTTACGAAGCATGTTTGAGGTTGGGAACCATTACAGAATGGGCTAGGTCGGCTAATGGATGACCAGTACATGGTTTGAAACGGTCCTGTGTGGATCAGGATGTCAGATGGCATCATAGTTAGGTTTCCCGAGTGGAAGCAGTATGTGTTGAGATGGAGCTATAATGGCTCTAGGAGCCAAAGTTGTGATGGATGATGTCCTGTAAAGGACAAAAGTGGAAGGAAAATAATAGAGGAAAAATAAGATTACGTCCTAGAGAGGACGATAGTGAAAATAAAGTAATAGATGAGAATACAGTGGAAGCTGCTTGAGGGCAGACCCACTGAACCACTGTCGTGGTCCAACAAGCGGTAGATTGAAACTTTAAACAATTAAAATTTGTTTGTCCGCTTGAGTTGTTGCAAAGCAATTTGTGGACAGGATCGAGGCGGAGCCTTTCTAGTTACAAACTGGATCAACCACACTTAGAGTTTTAGAAAAATATTTTAAAATAAATGTTTGCGAAATATCACAGCCTTCCTTGATGGCTTGCAATAACTCACAGTTCCCAGTGACTTGCTGAGTACACATATACTCAATCCATTATCTTTTTCTCCCCTTCAGGAAGAGTGAAATTAAAGTGAAGATTAGTGTTTCTTTCCTAATTCCAAGCCACTGCTTGTGGATTGGACTCTCGCTGCGCTGTCATTCCGCTACTACTGTTCTGCTTGCAGGTTGTTGCTCAGGGTGCCCGAAGTCACAACTTGTAAAGATATAATCTATATAATATTTATTTAGTCGTTATGATACATCTCGATTAACTGCGGGTACCAAGAAGGTTTCCTAGAACTAGTACCAGCAATGTGGTTTCGTGGGAGTTGGTTCACGCCAATCTCCTGTGGCGCTCTCACTCTGGCGTCACTGTAGGCGGTGCCAGGGCGGGGGTGTTACATATTTAGTACCAAGATTATCACGCCATAACCTAGTTGTTGGAGGACTTGAACTTGCAGTCCTTCTAGTAGTGTTTGTACCCACATGATTTCAGCTGTAGCATTGGCTAAAGCCTTGTACTCAGACTCTGTACTAGAGCGAGAAATTGTAGCTTGCTTTCGTGCACTCCAAGAGACCAGATTATCTCCTAGGAAAATTGCAAAGCCTCCGTCGACCTTCTGTCATCCAAGGATCCTGCCCAATCTGCATCAGAGTATGCACTTACAAGCATAGACTTGGATTTCTTTATTTGTAACCCCAAACTGGTACAATGTTTCAAGTATCTCAGGATCCTCTTTATAGCTCCCCAGTGAACCGTAGTAGGTGCATGCAAGAACTGACATACCTTATTCATAGGAAATGCTATATCTGGCCTTATCAGTGTCAAATATTGTAAAGCTCCTACTACACTTCTATAGTTGGAGGCATCTTTTGGTCCTAGGGACTCTCCTTCATGTAGAGAAAGTTTTTCGCTGGTTGACAAAGGTGTATTGATAGGTTTATAATCTGACATACCAACCCTTTTTAGTAGATCACAAGTATATTTCTCCTGAGTCAAAATTATTCTGTTAGGAGTTTTGTTTACCTCAATACCAAGGAAGTAGTGCAAATCTCCAAGATCCTTCAAGACAAAGTCCTGCTATAAATCCTTTAGCAGTGTTGGTACTGCATCCCGCTTGGTGCTTGCAACAATTATGTCATCCACATAAATAAGAACAAACATGATTACATCTCCTTGATTATAAAAGAACAGGGAGGTATTAGCTTTAGACCCTTTGAAGCCAAGCTGACTAAGTTTTTAATTTAATCGAGAATACCATGCTCTTGGTGCCTACTTCAGACCATACAAAGCCTTGTCAAGTTTGCAAATATAGTTTGGGTAAGTTGCATCTTCATACCTCGGTGGTTGTTTCATGTAAACCTCTTCTTCTAATGCACCATGTAGAAAAGCATTTTGAACATCCACTTGTCTCAAGCTCCAACCTCGAGAGACTGCAATGGATAGTATAATTCTAATAGTGGCTGCTTTAACAACAGGGCTAAATGTGTCTTCATAATCAATCCCATATCGTTGTTTAAAACCTTTTGCAACCAAGCGAGCCTTATACCTATCTAGGCTGCCATCCTATTTCTTTTTAATTTTATATGCCCATTTGCAATCTATAATATTTCTGCTTTTCTAAGGAGGAACTAAGTGCCAAGTCTTATTATTTAATAAAACCATATATTCTATGTCCATAGCTTGTTTCCAATTTTTATCATGCAAGGCATCATTCAAATCAGTGGGTTCTCCAGTGGTAGTGAGTAAACCGTATTTAACTGTGCCATCAATGTCAATTTTCTCCTTCCTAATACCATTTTGCAGGCGCGTAGCAGGGCGATGTATCACCTGAGTCACTTCCCCTGCCGCAGAGGATCCGGCTGGAGAGATTGCCGAGGCAGACAGGTCGGTAGGTGAGGCAAAGGGGAGCAGGGGGCCCGCTGCGGCACTCGAGTGAGGCGTGCCTGTGGGGAACGTGGCAGCAGCAGATTGCGCAGCCTCATCTCCGGTCACCGCACCTGCTGAGTAGGGCACATCTGCTTGCGTCGTGGCAGTGGCTGATTGCTCAGCCCAGTCACCCGATCGCCGTCCTGCAAAAGAAATCCGGGAGTAGAGCGAGCGCCAGACACCTCCTGGGATCCAGTGCTAGGGTTTTTGCCTGGAATAGCTTCAGGATCTGTGCATGTCTCCGGGCGGATTTGCGGTAGTATTATCACATGCTCTTGCTATTTCTTCAACCTTATTTGACAACAAAACTTCACCGGTGCTGTTAGCAGATAAATTAGGAGAATTAATCACAGGTTCACCCAAATGCGTATCCCCAGAATTGTGAAGGTTTGATGGGAGCAATAAAATTTCTAATCGAAGTTTGGCACTGGCATTGGGATGGAGTTCAGAGAAGGGAAAGATAGCCTCATCGAAGACGACATCATAGGAGATGTAAACACGACCCGTGGATGGATCAAGACATTTAAATCCCTTATGGAGGGAACTATAGCCCAAGAATGTGCACCTCTTAGAGCGGAACTGCAACTTGTGGGAGTTATAGGAGCGAAGGTTGGGCCAACATGCACACCCAAATACACGAAGAGAATTATAATCAGGAGTTTGATCAAAATAGACTCAAGGGTTTTTGTAGTGCAACAATTTACTGGGTGTGCGGTTAATGAGGTATACAGCAGATAGATAAGCTTCGTCCTAGAATTTCAGGGGAATAGAGGCATATGCAAGAAGGGAGAGGCCCACCTCAACAATGTGACGATGCTTGCGCTTCGGCTCCATTTTGTTGATAAGTGTGTGGGCATGAAACATGATGGGTAATACCCACTTTGGCGAAGAAGGAATGGAGTTTTTGATACTCGCCACCCCAATCTGTCTGCATGGTTATAATCTTTCAATTGAATAATCGTTCAACAAGACATTGGAACTCAAGAAATTGTTGGAAAATTTCAGACTTGAATTTAAGCAAATAAATCCATGTGAATTTGCTATAAACATCCACAAAACTTACATAAAATTTCTTCCCCCTAATAGAGGTGGGAGCAGGACCCCATACATCCGAATAAATGAGTTTCAAAGGGTTATTTATGACACTAGAAGACTTGGAAAAAGGTAGCTGATGGCTCTTGGCCTATTGGCATGCATTGCATACCGATTGCTTACTGGATTGATTTGAACAAGAGAGATTGTAATTATGGATAGCTTTCTCCACTATCGTAGAGGACGGATGGCCAAGATGACTGCGCCATCGTTCAAAGGAAGGTGCTATGGTGGCGGCGCAAACCTCTTTGGTGTGGCGGTCTTCGAATGAACATTGTGGTAGAGGATAGAGCCTGCCGCGCATGCGCCCCCTAACCAGAATTCTCCGAGTGGCCTGATACTTCAAAGAGAAATATTTAGGATACAGTTCAAGGAATGCAACATTATTAGTGACAAGGCGATTGGTAGATATAAGATTTTTACTGGCCTTAGGAACATAGAGGACATTGTGCAATTGGAGATCATGAATTGGGGATTTAACAATTGAGTGACCGATGTGACTAATTTTCATACCTGCACCACTCGCCATCTGGATTTGATCTTGGCCCTTGTACTTGTCATGAGTTGTCAGCTTCTAGAGCTCTCCTGTGATATAGTCCGTAGCTCCAATGTCTACGTACCAGTTAGTGTCCACCCCATATGTGTAGTAGCCGATCCTGCATATTTCTCATCGGGTACAAAAGATTCATCAAAATGGTGCTAACAGTCCATTACCGTGTGTCCTCGTTTGTAGCAGAGTTGGCATTTGGGCCGGTTGTCATTTCCACCTTGACGTTGGTTGGGGTAGCCACCGTGACCTCTACCACGGTTGCCACCATTGCCTCCATTGTTGCGGCCACGGTTGCCACCGCCGCCGCATCCGTGCTGCTGGTTGCCGCGACTGCGATTTGTGGCATTGGCAGAAGCTTGCGTGTCACCCCCTTGACGCAGCGCCATCCTTTGCTCGAAGCTCAAAAGTTGGGAGTAGACCTCTCCAACGCTGATTGGATCTGCTCTTGCCGTGAGAGCAAAGACAACATGCTCATATTCTTCATCTAGCCTGGTGATGATGTAGAACATTAAATCATCCTCATCAATTGGCTTGCCAGAGGTAGCCAATTCGTCACCAAGCATGCGCATCTTGGCAATGTACTCGGTGACCGAGAGATTGCCCTTCTTGGTGGGTTGTCAGGGCTAGCCTTGTGTTGATGGAGCGAGCCTTGGACATTGAGGAAAACATCTTCTCTATTGTGCTCCATATAGCAGCCGGCATGGTGCACATCGCCACTTGTTCTAGGACACCTCTGGCCATGGTGGAAAGCAAGTACCCTAGCACTACTGATCAGTGGCGCCCCATTCTTCGAACGCTAGATTGGGTATCTCCACATCTTTGTCATCGCGCTTGGCAATGATCGTCTCTCTGGGAGTCTTGGTTGCTCTGGTGAGGTAGCCTTCAAGCCGTGCTCCTCGGAACACGGCAAGCACTTGCGCTTTCTAGAGAGCATAGTTGCTCTTATTCAACTTCTCTTTATTTGGGTGGCCAACAAGAGGATTGCTGGCTGAAACCTTCGATGAGCTAGCCATGGTGAAGGAAACCCAGATGCAAACTAGTGCTTTGATACCATGAAAGAATTCAGAGGGCTGGAAGGGGTCACCTTGCTCTCGGCCCGCATTCGTGTTGATATAGGCAAGGAACAGTGCCTTGTGTGGCGTTACAATCGGTTGAGATGAGTCCGGGAGTTAGCTGGATAATCGGCTAGAGGAAAGCGATGCGGGCTTACGCAGGCCATGGGCTGCTAATGAGCACGGGGAGAGAGAGAACAGGGGTGGGCCGGATGTGGCCCAGGAACAGGAAAAGGGGTTTTTATTTCCTTTTTCTTTTCTTTAAATGCTGTAGAGCTTGTTTAATCCATTAAAAATATTTTCCTTGCTCAATTAAACCCTAGAAAATTCCTGAAGGTAAAGGAATAAGCAACATATTTTCTAAAATTATCTCTAGGCCAACTTTTGTTGTAGATTTTCTCTGATTTTAAGATTTTCACTCCTTGAAGTTTTTAAATAAATTTCTATAATTCCTTTTTACACATAATTAATTTAATTAAGTAATTTTAGGGTGTTACACTAATCCCAAGGGGATAGCGCTGATACCAAGGGGATAGTGCCACCCACCCCCATCGCCATCCTAGCCCCGACTGAGACCGATGCGGAGAGACCGCAGCCCGAGCCGAGTGCTGCCCTAGACCCTGAGGGTGAGGTGATGCACTCGACCGAACTACAAGCCTCTCCTAGTCGGGAAGCTGCAGGTCCGGCTGAAGATCCAGTCACGCAGCTAGCTAAGGAGCCAATGCTTCCTGAAGGCCCTAGACCAGCAACTCCTTCTCCTCCATCGTCCCCTTCTTCTGAAGAAGGCGACCTCCAAGACTTGAAGCCCCCACGTGATTTCCCTCGGGTGTTCCATTGGACTAACCGAAGGGAGTATGGATACCCTGAAGCTAGATGAGGAGGCCGCTAAAAAGGAGCAGATCGAGCTTTTCGAGGCCACCATCAAGGCTTCAAGGCAGGTCTAGGTAAGCAGCTCAACTGACTATAGCTTCAACAACGTTGTTGGTTGTGTAGCTTTATAACCGATCGTCTTTCTTGACAATGACTTGCCTTATAGAAAATCGTTGATTGATCTGAGAAGATGAGTCAGGCCCTTGCCAGCCTTACTCCTCAGATTGCTCAATTTACCTAGCTCTAAGCCAAGAAGGACGAGCTGGAAAGGACCAGCAAGGAGAGGGAGGTCTGGCTGAAGGACTCAGTTAATAAGCTGCGCGATGAGTAGTGGGAAAAGATTGGGACCATCCGAGGTAAGTCCCCTTACTGCCCGAGTAGTTCTAGGTATCTTCTGTAGCTTGCTGATCTTCAGACTTGTCTGGCTGTAGCTCATGAGACCAAACTCCACAACCAATCCCTGGAGATAGAGCGCTTGAGAAAAGAACTCGTAGATCTTGAAAAGGTGAAGTCCAAGGTCGATGTCGAGTTTGCAAGTAAGTTGCTTTGTCAGCTTCTGGGCTTTAGCCGACTAAGCAAGCAAATTCCTTCATGACTTTTCTCTTGGATGGCAGACTACAAGGTCAATGTGCAGACGCAATTCAACTCCATAGACAAGGAGATCAAGGCAATAGAAGACTCACGGAGTGCCATTGTGGATTCCGCGAAGTCTCTATTGAACATTATGCAGCCGGGAGAAGCCGGGTCCAGCTCAAGCATGCCCGCCCAAGTGCTGCAACGACAACTCCATAGACAAGGAGATCAAGGCAATAGAAGACTCACGGAGTGCCATTGTGGATTCCGCGAAGTCTCTATTGAACATTATCCAGCCGGGAGAAGCCGGGTCCAGCTCAAGCATGCCCGCCCAAGTGCTGCAATGACTTCGAGACGCTCCAGCTGTCTTGAAGGACTTTGCTACGGAGCATGCCACCCTGGGGATTACCCAGGCTCTCACGATGACCAAGTCTCTTTACTCTCATGTGGATATTGAGGTGGTCGGCGAGGGGTAGACAAGGAGATCAAGGCAATAGAAGACTCACGGAGTGCCATTGTGGATTCCGCAAAGTCTCTATTGAACATTATGCAGCCGGGAGAAGCCGGGTCCAGCTCACGCATGCCCGCCCAAGTGCTGCAACGACTTCGAGACGCTCCAGCTGTCTTGAAGGACTTTGCTACGGAGCATGCCACCCTGGGGATTACCCAGGCTCTCACGATGACCAAGTCTCTTTACTCTCATGTGGATATTGAGGCGGTCGGCGAGGGGTTTGCAGAGGGCACGACTCCACAGCGAGGCCTTCAGCTGATCAACCAGGCGAGGCCCACTGCAAGAGCGATAGCCGAGGAGTTGCCACTGTACCTGTGCTGTCAATCAGGCAAAGAAACCTTTTAAGTATAATGTGTAGAAGATACACTTGGTAATTGTATATGTTGTAAATACATGTGTTTCTGTGCTTTTGTAAAATTTGCCCAAGTACTAGTTTTACCGTAACCATCATTAGCCTTATCCGATCAGCCAAATTATGCTGAGCGATGAGGACCAACTTTAAAAAGCATTTATCCAAAAAAGACTATGCTCAGCAGTAGTTAGCATGATCATTATAAGACTTCATGACTTAAATAAAACAGACTTGAGTTTAAGCAATAACAGGAGATGTGTTATCAGCATGTAGCCCACGACTGACTACTCGGTTGGAACAATCGATGTAATGAATCAGAGCAAAAAACTTTATTTATATATAAATTGAGTACAATGCTCAAGTATAGAAAAGACATAGTTGTTATATGTTCCATGAGTTGTTGGCTAGGACATCGTCTTCAGTCTTCAGTCGGTAAGCCCCCGGACATGTACTCACGGAGAACCGAACTCCAACTCGGTTGGTAACACGGCCTTAGCACCATAGACTAGGAAGAAACGAGATTGCCCTATTGGCTGACTGACCGTGGTTCATAGAGATCAGAGAACAGACGAGAGTTCTTGTAGCCACTGCCCTATATATGGTCATAGTCGGTCGAATACCCTAACCTTGATACCTTATAAGACCATGCCGTTTGTGCGCTCGACCTACCCATTGCTCCAGGGATGAGCCACAGAAGCATAACAGATCTTGATGCGAAATTTATCACAGAAATCTTGAAAGATGTTGCCGGTGAACTGAGTGTCGATGTGATTGGAAACTCCAAATCAGTAAATAATACCTTGGATATTTTTAGAACTGAAATTGTCTGTAGCAAGCTTGAGCTTAGCGTTACTGAAAACATCAGGCCGTCCAATCAGGTTATATAGTTCTGCATTTTTTTTAGGATAGATGAGAAAGAGTAAATCATTTGAAAATCTTGATGTCTGCATTATGTACTAATAAATAATATCTTTCTTCTGTTGTGCCAACGTTCTTCAGTTCTTTACCAACATAAATACTCTGAATAATGTTGCTAATGCTAGAACCGTCACACCAGTCAATATTCCAGCAATTGCACCCGCTTTACTTCCCCTTTTTGGCACACCATTTTGCACAGTAGGAGTCAATCTGTGAAGGAATGGTTCTATTAAAAGCCAATATAATCCGTCTTGATATCACCTTGATGTTGTGCTTACTTGGAGTGACGCTTAATGGTGAGATGATTGGCCATTTTAACCTTGAGTAGGTATGCAATCAGTGCCCTTGCCAGTCCAGAAGAGATGAATCTCAAGGAAGTTCCTAGAAGCAATTGTTGTGTAACTCCTATTAACTGGAGTAAAAGATTTTCCAACTGCCGTCTTCCTTATATCAAAGTTCTTTTCTTTCAAAGAACCCTATGTAAATGTCAATAATACTGTTAAATAAAGAATGAAAAGATTTAGTAAAAGAACTGCAATACAATGCACTCAATTTGCACCTGGACATATATGTCAAAAACTCTTCTTCCTAAGCTTGGCCAAGTCGGTGAGTCCGGAAAAGCAAGATCCGCAAATCGAAGCAAAACTGTGTAATTTCCATTCTCATGTCCAAGACCATAGTACCTCAACGATGATACTGACATCCTTGCAGTTTCGAACAATTTTGAATCAAATGCATTCTGAAAGTGCTGGGAGTTATATATAATGTTCTTTCCATCAATGGCCTTGAAGAAGTTTCCTAAACTGCTGACACCGCATCTTGTTTGACCGGTAACATAACATGATGCAGCTCCAAGGTTTCTAGGATCTGCTTCATAAATAGTATTATCTGATCCTGTCGTAGATCTATTACTGCCGCAGTCAACAGCAAAAGAATAATCTGCAATTAAAATGTAAAAAAATTATAGTCATCATTCAATTTCCTAAGCTCATTTTATTTGCTATAATTGACGAAGAGTGAAAAATATACATTCTGGAGATCCACAGAAACATGAGTGTCTTGCTGGAGGCACTTTAGACCTGAAGGTAGAGTACTGTGCACAAGTTGAATTGAAGATTAAAGAGAAATCTTTGGTTTGCCATCAGCATGGGACCTGTTCTACAAATTGCCATAGACTAACTCGAGTATTACGAAATGCCATCACACAAGAATTTTTTTATTTTTTGCTTTTTCCTTCGCTAGCAGTTATCCATCATGTGCGATCCCCCTGACCCCTGCAGGAGGGCAGGTGATAGACATGTGACAATGACGGTGAAAACGTAACAAAAAAGCTTGTTCAATGGCATTTTCGAGAACTCAGGTTCATGGATGGCAATTCATAGCTTAGAACTGGTCACTTGTTGATGGTAAATCATAGAATTTCTCAAAATTATAAGTCGCGAGGAAGATTTTCTTATAGTTCATGACTTGCAAAATTGTAACTAAATGTCATAGCTACTTCTTGTTGCTGCTTCCAAGTACAAAGTTGTTTGCCACCAAATTCAATGTAGAGAAGTAAATATTGAAGTAAATATTAAAGTAAATTTCACAAAACTTCAATTATTTGGTTAAAACTATAACTTTGCTACAACTTTAGCTAGGTATTTCACAAAACTGCAACAGTATCAAATGATTTTAACATAAAACTGTAATTTTATCTTCTATGTGTGTATGACACATGGGGTGGGCTTGAACTTGCCAGACAGACCGACAAAGTTGCACCTTTCCGATAAAGTCACAAATTATTGTAGCAGCTCTCTAAAATGCTTAGCTAAAGTGGTAGCAAACTGAAACTTTTGATAAAATAGTAGTAATTTTCTCAAATTTACTGTAGCATTTATTAAAACCTTTTGGAAGTTTTTGAATTTGAAAATAGAGTTTATTTGGATTTTTGGAGAGATGTGCCAATTTTTGGATCTCATTTTTCCTCTCCAATTAAGTCCCTCTCAATTCCCTTGAATTATGCCAAAGCCAAAAATCAAATTTGCATTTCAAAATCCCATTCAAAACCATCCAAATTCCAACTCTGAAAACTCCCATGAAAAATACGAAAAGTTACTTTTCCTTTGGACCGCCTCATTTTCCTCCCTGGCCCAACTCACTCTCTCTCTCTCCTCTCTTCTTCCCCTGGCTGGCCCAACTCGTGGCCCGTCTCCCGCCTACGCTCGTCATCACCTCGCCCACACGCTCGCCGCGTTGCGCCTCTCCATGGGCATCAGCCGCATGCTATCGCGCGCTCACTCGCTCGCTCCGTCAGCCCTCTGCGCTCATCCCTGTCCTCAACCGGTCACACCTGCCCACGACCTGCTTGACGTAATGCCATCCGTGCCACCCCGCGTGGTGCCGCCTCCACG
The DNA here is from genome assembly GCA_003991445.1 of Oryza meyeriana var. granulata. NCBI lineage: Eukaryota > Viridiplantae > Streptophyta > Magnoliopsida > Poales > Poaceae > Oryza > Oryza meyeriana. The sequence goes on along the minus strand of RYFJ01001206.1, from coordinate 85,163 downwards.
CGCACCGCAGACCGTCCCCTCCGTGCGCTGTGCGCCACACCAAACTAGGATTACCGCCGCGAATCCCAACCATAACTCCGTTTAACCCCATTGAACTCTTAAATTTTTTTCTAAAAATGAGATCTACCCTTTGGCACTGTCAGATTTTTGTTGTAAGTTCTTTAATTTGGGTTTTGTACTTATTTGCCTCGTTTCGCATGTAGAACCCAAGTACAAGGAAGGTTCGGACGTTGCCTTTGAAGGAGAAGACCCGCTTCCAGAGCAAGGCAAGCCCTTCTTGATCACATTGCCCCTATAATTTTGACATGTATATTGTTTGCCAAAATTGCATGATTTAGGATACACTTTTAAATTGATCAGCCTTGGTGAATCACCGATGGACCTACCCCAGTAGTCGTACTACTTTACCTAGGATATTGACTTGTTTCCCTAACTTTGTTCGCCCCCACAAATTATATGCCAATATTGTTAATCATCGGATACGACTACCGAGGTAGTTTGCTTGGCCATGCTTACATTGTTTGTCATATGGGAAAATATGGACCGTTACTCAAATGTTTGGAAACCCGATGCCTTGTGTGTCAGAATGCTTGACAAAATAAATGATGTGTTGTCAAACCTTGATGGTGCAGAGTTAGTGCCTTTGTGACTTGGCTACATATTATCAATAAGGATCATTGCCTTTGGAAAATCCATTCGCACCTCTTACAGTATGACCATACAGGTATTATGGGATACCCCTGACTAAGTAATTGGTTAGTTCATCAAAATCTTATTTGTCAATGGTTGTGGAACACTAGGGATGAGGAGATTGGTGGATGAATATGTTTACAAACCCAGTTTTACCGCCTCTATAGTGGTGCGTTATCAATCAAAGGTATAGCATCACCGGTGTTCCTAAGTGGATGAAGGCATGGACTTGCCTGATACTTGGTTGTGGACTCGACCTAACCATGTGATATGGGATGTTCATGGGTTAGCTTCGGAAAGACCTTGTAGTGAGTCCTCCCTTACCAACCATGTTGGATCGACATGCATTGTGTATTGGAGTTAACTCACGGCGTGTGGGTAAAGCGTACAACCTCTGCAGAGATTAATCGAACTATCCGAACAGTCGTGCCCACGGTCATGGGTGAATGTGTGGTGTTTCTCATTACGTAGTTTTGGGATGCAAAATATTTGAAAAGGATGTTTCATGGATTGGGAACCGTTTCCAAAGTCAGCCTACGTGGCTGATGGTTAACCTACGTGGTTAGGAACGGGTCTATGTGACCTAGGGTGTCTTTTGGCACCATGATGTTGTAAGGCCGAGAATGTGTTGGTTGAGCTGAGATAGCTCGTTAACTATGAGAAATGGTTATGTAGTGATATATGGATGATAGTCAAGGTGCTGAGAAAGTTGTTTTTATACAATACTATGACAAGTTGTTGCAAAACAACTTGTGAAATGGATTGAGGCATGAGCCTCTGTCTAGCAACTAAAATTTGTCTCACTAGTGATTTGCAAAAGAACTTGTTGTTTACTTAAAAGGCTATTTTCACAATTAAACCCTTAGCCTCCTTTGTTGAACCAAGCATGTCATCTTTTCCCGGGCTTGTTGAGTACGTCTATACTCACCCTTGCTACAAAAATACATCTATAGAGTATGGAGAAGATGACATCGACCCGACTGATGAGGAGTTCCTCTAGGAGCAAGCCGAGTATGAAGACTTTGAGTTTTTTCCCTAGTTCCTCAACCGTTCCTGTGGTTTGGTTAGTTGCCTAGGTGCTCGGTCGCTTGGTGCCTTGTGTTTAGCTAGTCACGTAGTTATCTCCGTTGTTGCTTCCGCCCTTCCGCTATGTTGCTTGATCTATGTGTGTTTGTGTTGTTCATCTATTATGTCCACGATGGCAACGTATGTAAGGATTGTTCCCAATAATGTAATAATTTTGGTTTAAGTCTACTATGATTCACCGTTATTTCTATGTGTACTAGCTTGTGTATCCAAGGAATGGTATGTATTCCATAGGTAATAATGGCTCCCGACCTATGTCAGCTTGTGTTTTTCTAGCTGGCAAGGTTTGGGGCATCACATTTACTCATTAGAAATATCTAATTTTCCTCGTCAAGACAAATTTGAGAATTTTACACTTAGAATTGCAAATTGTTTTGGGTAGCCCAAGAAGGAAAGCTTCTAGTGAGTTGGTTGTAGGAAAATCTCTGTAAGTAGTCGAGAATCATTTCATATGAAGTTAATACATCATTGAACATGAAAATAATGTATGCTATAGTGCTATTTTCATCTTTTTGGTATACATTGTTTTCAATGAAGAGCTTATCACATCTGGCAGCCTTCCTGTAAGACTATTGTTCCCAAAAAACCTAAATTGGTCATAGTTCAATGGTTGAACATGTTCGTCAGCTTAATAGGTGCTTGTATAATTCAAGATTTCCAAGATGTAGAATGGATTGAGGAACTTGCCCTGTGATATTGTTAAAACTCAGGTCCTTGTGCGGTAGGACAATAGTATTGCATAGTGAGGTGTCACTGTCTGATGATAATGGGTTACAGATGTAGTTGTTCGTGTTTTCAAACTCTACTTTCTAAATCCAACTATTTGAAATGTTGCCTTCATGCAAACAAACCTTGTCGATTGGCACACCTTATAATGCAGAATGACAAGGCGTGTGAGAGCATGCCTCACCTGCGTCCGGGAATCAGGGGATGGGATCCGCATGGGGCCCCACCTAGGGTTTCCACTCTCTACCCTCACACGAGGCGCGAGGGTACGCCACGTCGTAGCCCACAAAGGTGCCTGCGCCGCTGGCTAGCTATGTCCCCGGGCACCCTGCCACGTATTGGCCCCTAGGCAGTCCTCCCATGGATGGCCTCGAGCTGAGCACGCTGCCACGCATTTGCTCCTAGGTAAGCTATCCTACTGGCCAACTCTCCGTCGTCCCCTTATGCAGGCCTAGGCCACTTGTGACAAAGTGGGCCGTAGAAACATGCTCATGCCTTGTCCTTCCGTCTGAGCATGAGGGTATTCGGGGGACCCCATACCCATGATGCTGACAAACTCTATATGCTTTCCATGTACCCTTATATATTATTTTGCCTCTCTGTAAGGCTTTTTGGGTACTGTGGGTAATACTCAATCCTGCTTAACTTCCATCTTTAAAAAGTAGTCTAAGGAGAAGTTATAGGAGGAGTCCTGGCTTATGCCCTAGTCGAGCCCCTATGAAGTCAAAGTGGAAGACCCGCTAGTCCATTTTTGTTTTACTGTTTGTGTCAGGCCTTAAGCGCTTTGGTAATAATATACTATTATTGTTGTAGTTTTATTGGGTCAGTAATTATCAACTTTGTTGCTGTATACCCTGGTTGATCCTGGGATGGGAAATAATACACGAGCGTTTTTCCTCTCCATACCAAAATGTGTACCTTGGCTGATCTTGTGTACCCCGGCTGATCCTCTACATTCTGAAATGGTATAATTTCCAGGTATGCCAACATACATCGAGTGTTTTTCCTCTCCATTGCTGCTACCCATGGAGCCAAGCGTCTATGCCTCCAAGAGCTCCACCAACTGGATGTAGCGGCCTTGGCCTCTAGGGTGGTAGATCTGTCAACCTGTGCCCCCGTGCCACACCATCATCTCCACGAGCTCTGGCATTGCACCACGCATCCATGACCTCCTGTACCACATTGTTGCCTACCTACGCCTCCTAAAACTCCTGGGTGGCAGATATTGTGGACCCAGCCTCCTGAGAGCTAAATTTGGTGACCCTGGCCCCTGCACCTCTATGAGCTCCGCCAGCCAAATGTAGTTGTCCCAACAGACAGATGCAGCCCTCCGATAAGTTCAATGTAGAGGATCCGGCATCTCCACCCTCCTGCGCCACATTGTCGCCTCCATGAGGTGCTATGCAACACCGTCACCTCCACAAGCTCCCACACCCCAGTCGTCTTGGCCTCCATGAGCTCCGTCGCCTTCACACAAGTGGATATGTCACAAGCATGTGGGGGAGAGAGAGGGAGAAGGGGAGAGATAAGGGATTACAAAATATAAAGAATTTTGTCTATATATCTAAATATGTTCTTGTCTAGATATATAACTAAAATCTTTTATATTTTGGGACGGAGGTAGTATCTCGTTTCATGCTTGCACCACCAGCCCAAATTTGGGGATGATGCCATTTCTTTCAGTCACTACATCGACCGCATGCATTGGGTCCATAGCCAATCAAAACAAGATGACGGAGCACATACGTACAATTTGATAATGCAGCAGACGGTGTTGTTGCTATAAGTGCAATGGCACTTGATGAACGGGTTGATGTTGGAGTAATAATCCTAGTCGGTTTTGTCGGTGGTGAAACCACTGCAAAGCTTGGCACTGATGTTCCACTCCGACGACGCCTTCCTGCCCCATCTCCCCAAGATCGTGTTCAGGGCTGCCGCTGCGTGGTTACCTATAACACCCTGAATTTCGGACAATTAAATTGTAACACAAAATTTGCGAGCCGTCAAAAACTTTTTAATTAATGTGCATCATGTTGGTATTCCTCGTTTATTCTTTTGTGCTTAATACCACATAATCATAATAAAGATTCCTAATAGTTAATTATGGTTTATTCCCAAATCAAATTGTCATTGAACAAGTCCTTTTTAAGGTTATAATAATTTTCCAAATGACCTAATGACCAATTTGAATTGATTCTAATTTTGTGAGTCAATTCTAAAATAAAATGTGCTGTTCAAGAATTCCCTAAGAAATCTATTCCCTTTTTTTATTTGGCGAAAATCTGGATTTTATAGTTAGGCCCTTGCTTTCTCTCTTTTTTCCTTCTCTCTCCCTTTTTTTTCTGTTTCTGCCAGGGGCGCACCTTCCCTGTTTGGCAAAATGCCAAACCAACATCACATCTCCCAGCCATCGTCCCATCCGCCGCCCGCTTCAATGTAAACCTCGAACGCCGGATGTCGTGCCAGCCCGCACCAGCCCTTGCGTGACCAAGGGGAGGAGGACCTTGGGACGTCGCACCTTGTGTCGTCCCGTTCGCCAGCTGTTGCTTCGTCGGCCATCACCGTTGAGCTCGTGGCCTTGTCCCATCGCTCTGCCATTGCTTCCAGTGCACTATCACCTGACCCAAATCACCCCGTGACCGGGGAGAAGCCAGGAATGGCAATGTCGATGTTTTATATTGTCAATAAATATATAGGGCTACTCGTCGGACCGAAACTCGATAGATTGCAAAGGAACACAAAAGGTTTATACTGGTTTAGGCCCTCGAGATGAGGTAATACCCTACGTCCAGTTGTGGTGTATTTCCTTTGAGGATGTATGATTTTGATGAACCTGCCCTCAGGGGGCGCCCTGCCTCCCCTTATATACTGGGGGACAGGATTACAAAGTAGGAGTCTCAGTCGGACTATGACCAAGGGATCTCCTTCTAGAGATATAACGTACCTGACTAGGACTGTATTTTTCCTATCATACAAGGTTAAGTCTGTCGAGTTCCATCATATCCCTAATTACAAGGCTAGGCCCATCCTCTATCCGAGTGGCCCATATGCTTGTCATGAGGTACCCGGGGCCCATGGCCTCCACAGCAGCCCCTGAGACCTTCATAATTGAGTCACAGCTGATGCCGAGTGCTCATCCTCCACGGTGAAGAATTCCTGAGTGCATTGCAACCGAGTACTCTTTGTCTGAGTACTTCTTCTCCCGAGTTCTGCTTTATGTCAGCTGGCAATGAGGCTATGAAGGGCTCCATGTAGAAATATGAATAGTGTGAGCCGAATAGGCGCACTTATTAGGTGTAGCCCCCGACTTTGTGCTTAATTGTGAAACAATTAAATTTCACAATTAAGGACAAAGTCAAAGATCTTTAACCTTGTAGTCTTTCCCAAGTAGTGTACTATTGGTATATGAGACTCTTCATCATCATGTCAGCTGGAATGATTTTTTATAGTCTTTCCCGAGTAGTATATCACTCGAAAGTTAGACTCTTCAGCTTCATGTCAGCTAGAAGAATTTTTATAGTCTTTCCCAAATAGTATACTACCCAGAAATTAGAGTCTTCAGCGTCAAGTCAGCTAGAATGGTTTTTGTTCATGGCAAATAATGGCTAAGCATGTAAGACGAGTATCACTTTATGGATTATAACCCAATACATGGTCAGGTGTACTTAAGAGATACCTGCATCTCCAATTTTAATGGAGACCAGTTTATGATCCTTATAAGGATATATCCTCAATACCTAGTAAATAATGCAGATACCCGAATGTATACACCCGGCTGTAGGCTTAGCATGAAGCATATCTGATTATTTAATTGGTTTCTGTGAGTAGCACCAGCACTGTGATTTTAACACAGCCAGCGAGTGACCCAGATTGAGCGTGCTACTGTAGAAACTCATATCTTTAGTCTACTACCAAATAAGCCGGCCTAAACTAATGATGGAGTCGAGGTGCCCAATCTTTCGATGAGACTGATAGCTATCGATTTGTGGGTGGAGATGACCCTGGCAATCCGACTACAAACGCACGACGTCGCTTGCGCCTTAGCAATCGCTGAACCAACTTCGAGATGTTATTGACCCCGCTGGCGGCACGATCAACCTGAACACGAGGTTCAATCCCTGTGAGCAATCGAAGAACTAGCAAGAATAAGACATAGGCAATCTGATATTGCGAATATGAAAGAAGTATAAATTGTATTGTGAATCACAAAGTGGGATCCCGAAGCTGTCTTTACAGGTGGTCGTCCGACACAACTGAAGAACAGAAGTTTGCACAAGGGCTAAACCTAAATTCAACAAAATCCAAGTCCTAGCAAGGGAGGCGGTGGCTCCTAAATAGGGAGATGACCAGGGATCTCCCATGCGCACGCCTAGGGTTACAAGGCCCATGGGCCCAAGTGGGGATGGCACAGCACCCGTTTGACTTAGACTCAGAAACTAATGTGGATTCTTTTGATGATTGCGGCTGGCTCAGATGGAATTTGAAGATGAGGTTGGATCCATTGGAAAATAGACTTCATAAGCTTTCCATGAAGTACAAAAACATCCCAAACGGAGTCCATATGAGGAAGTTATACCCGTTTGAACTTGGTACCATTGCAACAGCTCGAATCTGATTCCAGAACGAGTCCATCTCGAATTCTTGCTTGACTTGGTCCCTTTCCTTCATCCTTTTCCAGATTCCTAATCATAATTAAATCATTTGCATTAGGTAGCGGACTATTCTCAATAATATATGAACCTAGGAATGAATTCACCTGGTAGTTAAGTTGACAAGCACGAGCTCGAGTAAGTGGTCTGTGTTGTGAATGAGTTGTATCCATGAAAGGGATGTCCTCATCAACTGACCTACCTAGCGCAGCCCTATAAAATTGGCATCCCTTGCATGTCAGGATGAGTATTTCAGCGTCTGTAACCACAATCAGCTAGAGGAATCCTTGTCTGCAAGCCTTTCCGACTTATATTCTAGATGCAGTATTGTTGCCACAGATGCCCGAGTAGGTATATTGCAGGATCTGCTTGCCCTCCTCAAGTGTGACGTAGTGCATGAGAACCCCGGATGCGCTTTGATGACATAGGTCTTCTTTGACTTCGGTAAAGCCGAATAAGGTACCCGAACCTTGCATTAGCATAGGATTCGGCTAGCGACTCTCATGGGACGTACCCTATCCAACAGAGTTATGGCCAAATAAGGTACCCGAACCTTGCATTAGTATAGGATTTGGCTAGCGACTCTCATGGGGCGTACCCTACCTAGCCGAGTAGCACACGAGCCCCGACTGGCGTCGGAGGTCAGTTTTTAGCCGAATAAGGTACCCGAACCTCGCATTAGCATATGATTCGGCTGGCGACCCTCATGGGGCATACCTCAGCTAGCAGAGTTATGACCGAATAAGGTACCTGAACCTAGCGTTAGCGTAGGATTCGGCTGGCGACCCTCATGGGGCGTACTTCACCCAGCCAAGTGGTACCCGAGCCCTGACTGGCGCCAGAGGTTGATTACTAGCCCACATATGGAGCATAGCCAGGGCAGATGACATCCTGACTGGCGCAAGTACTCGGTCAGTAGCTCTCATGGAGCATTCCGAGTGATTCTTGAAGCGTCGCACTTCAAGTGTATCTTGGCAGACTGGTCCAGCCCCCGAGCGTAGGAGATAGGCTCGTAGCCCTGAGTTCGTGTCACGCGTATCCGGAACTGGCCCTGCATTATAAACATATTTATGTAGCCCTGAGAAGTAGCATCTGATGATGAAAACAACCACCCGAAGAAAATTTATGTATTTTACAATATATGTAAATATGTGTTTCTTCTCTTATTGATATTAATTTCCCTGAGTAGTTGACCCCTTACGTTCAAGCACTCTGCCCGACTAGTCATAGCCCCCTAGCGTCGGGAGTTGGCTCATGGCTCTTTCCCAGACACACGCTTTGGGTGACTTGAGTTCGTCTTTGATGGAGCAAAGTTTTACGGATCGGAATTTATGCTACTCGAGTACTTTTGCAATCATTAAGCACAAAAACAAAAAATACGCAGTTTGTACACCTATTAGGTGTAAGCGGCTGTAGCATTGACGAGGCCGAGTGAAGAAATATTTATCAGAAAGCGACTTAGCTGTTTGGTATTTGCGAGTGGGGATGCCATCCTTGCAGTTGAGCTTGTGAGCCCCCGAACGTGTCATTTGTCGTTCTGATAATCTCCAGTTGTTGAAAGTCACAATGAAGCCGTCCGACTTGCTTTTGCGGTTCCCAACCTTAGTCAGGGCTACATCATCGATGTCCTTCCGCTCCTTCTGTCAGTGTGCCTTCTTGTCATCGAGGGCCTCAGCAACAGCGTCGGCTGAGTCGGCGTACTTGTTTGCCATGTCGAATAGAGCCTTGACAGAGTTGGGAGGCTTCCGAGCGAATTTAGCGATGAACGAGGTGTCTTTGACTCCTTTTCAAAAGGCGGCGATGACGACCTCGTCCTTGATCTTCAGGATTGAGTTCTTCTTCTCAGAAAACCTCTTGATGAAGTCACGAAGAGACTCGTTCTTCCTTTGATGCAACTGATATAGGTCGTACTGGGAAGATGGCCTCTCGTATGTTCCCTTGAAGTTGGTGATGAAGCGTTCCCGGAGTTCTCCCTAGGAGCCGATTGATTGCTTGGGAAGTCCCGTTAACCACATCCTCGCCGAGTCGGCTAGAGCGACTGGAAGGTAGTTAGCCATGGCTTTGTTATCTCCTCCGGCTGCTCGGATCGCCAGAGTGTAAACTGTGAGCCAAGACTCGGGGTTGGTCTTCCCATCATATTTTTCAATTCCAGTCGGCTTGAAGCCTGGCGGCCAGTCGACATGTCGCAGCTCATGGGTGAAGGCCGGTACACCTTCATCTGTGTGAGGACTCCGACTCCGACTACGGTGGTAAAACCGCTCATGGCGAAGGCCGAAGCTCTCACTGTCATCATCTAGTCGGTGATGCTCATCTTCCTCGCGTTCGTGGCATCGAGCGTTGATGTCCTACCAAAGATCACATCATAGTCGGTCTCGAAGATCCCGGTTGTCCCAACGGTCGTCTAGATGTCGGTGTCACCGGGCATTACTGTGGTTGCCAAGTGACGTGTGGTGTGACTCAGTGTGCAGCCGACTAGAGCCGGCCGCTGGGCATTGTGTTGAGGCAGACAAGATCGCGGTTGGAGAAGCCGACCGATTGGTCGATATGAGGGTATCGCCCGACTGTTGATACCGTTGACATGCAGCAGTGGTGATCATGGCTTTTATCCTTGCTATCGTCGGGGTGGCCTAGTGATTAGGCCCGAACTGGAGTGTATCCAGTAGAGTTGTAGTGGCCACGATGTTCTGTTGAGGAGTAACGAAGACGTCGTGGTCGCCAATTTGGGTTTGAAGGATTTGTTGCTGAGCAGTCTGCCTAGCCTTGCATAGGTTGTCGTTGCAGGCATGTAGGCGTCTTGCTTCTTCCTCTTGTTCTCGCAGTCGGTGGGCCTCCTTCTCTTGCTGCTCGCGTAGTCGGCATGATTCCTGAATAGGAGTAGAGCTTTTGGATGCCATGAAGATTTTTTGTGGTGGAGAGAAGCTTGCCGAACTGCTATCCGACTTAGAGACGGTGTCGATGTTTTATATCGGCAATATGAATATAGAGTACTCGTCAGATCGAAACTCAGTGGGCTGCAAAGGAACACAGGGAGTTTATACTGGTTCAGGCCCTCGAGGTAAGGTAATACCCTACATCCAGTTGGGGTGTATTTCCTTTGAGGATGTATGATTGCTTATGCCCTCAGGGGGCACCCTGCCTCCCCATATATACTGGGGGACGGGGTTACAAAGTAGGAGTCCTAACCGGACAACGGCCAAGGGATCTCCTCTTAGAGATATAATTTGCCTAACTAGGACTATATATTCCTTATTGTACAAGGCTAAGTCTGCCAAGCTCTGTCATATCTCTAATTACAAGGTTAGGCCCATTCTCTGTCCGAGTGGCCCGTATGCTTGTCATGAGGTACTCGGGGCCCATGGCCTCCACAGCAGCCCCTAAGACCTTCATAGTTGAGTCACAGTTGATACCGAGTGCTCATCCTCCATAGTGAAGATTGCCCAAATGCATTGCTCCCGAGTACTCTTTGTCCGAGTGCTTCTTCTTCCCGAGTCCTGCTTCATGTCAGCTGGCAGCGAGGCTATGAAGGGCTCCATGTAGAAATATGAATAGTGTGTGCCAAATTGGCGCACCTATTAGGTGTAGCCCCCGACTTTGCGCTTAATTGTGAAACAATTAAACATAAAGTCAAAGATCTTTAACCTTGTAGTCTTTCCTGAGTAGTATACTACTACTATATGAAACTCTTCAGCATCATATCAACCGGTAATATTTTATAGTCTATCCCGAGTAGTATGTCACTCGGAAATTAGACTCTTCAGCTTCATGTCAGCTGGAAAAATGTTTATAGTCTTTTCCGAGTAGTATACTACTCGGAAGTTAGACTCTTCAGCGTCATGTCAGCTGGAAAAATGTTTGCTCATGGCAATTGTTGGCTAATCATGTAAACCGAGTACCACTTTATGGATTTCAATCCAATATGTGGTCAGGTGTACTTGAGAGATACCTGCATCCCTAATTTTAATAGAGACCAACCTGTGACCCTTATAAGGATATATCCTCAATACCTAGTGGATAATACAGATACCCGAACATATGTGTTCAGCAATTAGGCCTTCATAGAGCATATCCGATTACCCAATCGGTTCCTGTTGGTAGCACCAGCACTGTGATTTTAACACAGCCAGCGAATGGCCCACATAGAACGTGCTACTGTAGAAACTCATATCTTGGTGGCCCAGTACTGAATTTGTAGGCCCAAGCCCACTTATTAGTACAGGCTCTATAAAGGCGGGGAAATAGAGAAAAGATTCCCTCATCTTCTCCAATCCACCAATCGTTTCGTCTTCCAGCTTCCGCACCGAAATTTCGCACCTCACCTCTCTAGGGTTCGCCATTGCTAGCGCTTCCGACTCGAAACTCGGGCGATCCCGCTCTTCCGCGTCCATTCCAAGCCTTTAATCGCATTTCCCCCAAATTTCCTTGCCTTGAGCCATACCGAGAGCGTCAGAAATCCCGGAGGTGATGGATGAGTCTTGGCCGACTTCGGATTACAGGTCAACTAAGCTGAAGTATCTGGAGAGGTTGCTGAGATTGCAGAACCGTGAAGTTATCCATTGGCATCTGACGGAAAGGGAATCGATTCCAGTACCCCAAGCTGGTGAGACTATAGTCTTCGCCTCCTTCTTCGACCGGGGTCTTTCTCTTCCTTCTTCAGATTTTTTGCGCCAACTTCTTTCTTTTGATGGGCTAGAGTTGGTGAATCTAAACCCCAACTCCATTCTGCAAATCTCAATCTTTGCAACTCTTTGTGAATGCTTTCTGGGTGTGGAGCCCCATTTCAATCTTTTAGATATCTGTTCCACATCAAACCCCAGCCCTCCATAAACAAGGTCCAGGTGATAGGGGGAGCTGGCCTCCAGCTAAGGAATGAAATGAAAAGGATTTATCTCCATGTCCCTCTGAAAACCTCCCTCAAAGGCTGGCACAGAGAGTGGTTCTATTGCTCTGATCTTGGGCCTTCTCTGCCTCCATTTACTGGCTTGTCCCCGGTGGTCTCGCCCAATTGGTCGTAGTGCCAAACTTCGAGGAGATGGGCCAAGTATATCAGTTGATTGATAAGATTGACAAGCTGAAAAGCTCTGGATTGACTGGTCCCTGGGTGGCCAGACGTTTCCTGTCCCGGCGTATCAGGCCATTGAAGCTAAGAAGCCACTTCGGATAGGATTACCAGGGGAAAATTGATCCTAGCCGAGAATACCCAGATCTGACCGATAAGCATAAGGTGACTGACATTATGCTCAGCTATTTTGCCAGTGGGATGGTTGAAACCGAAGATGCCGAGCGAGCCACTGCAGCTTACAGCCAGAAAAGGTCTCGTCCGGAGGTAATATTGAAATGCCTGCTATTGTTGACTTGATGTCCACCTGTGGCAAATGTTTGTAGATGCACACTTGGAATTGCTCTGCAATGTATGATATATGTTGTCAAATCTCTTGTAGGAATGTAAGGAGTTTGATGAAGACTCCCAAACTTTGTCGGCCACCAAATCGAAGAAGAGGCCATTGAGTCCTTCGGCTACCCAGCCCAGCTCCAAGAGAGCTAGGAAAAAACCTGTCGAAGACCTGGGCAAGAAGAAAGCTAGCAGGCCGAGTGCTACAGCCGGGAGCTTGAAGATAAAAGATACCACCAGCGTAGCCCCCCAGCCACCGAGTCCAAGGCCATCGCCTCCACGCCCGAGACCAGCACCTAGCTCAGCAACATCGAGCCCAAGACCAGCGCCGCCGAGTACGAGATCAGCAATGTAGAGCAAAAGAGCAAGATCATCAGCGACTCGGCACCCCAGTCGGCCGTTCTAGAGACTAGGCCAACCAAGAGCAAGACGCCATCGTTGACTACCGCGCTAATGAGCCCGACAGCCAGCAGCCTCCCACTGCTGACATCTGGAGCCCCCTCATGGAAGTTCAAGTCCTCCAAGTGGTAAGCAGTCTTGATTCTTCTGAACATCTTAATTAGTGTGATAATGTCTTGATACTTGGCTCATCGTGCAGGATGCGAGTTGACGTAGATCTGAAAAAGACTACGCCGACTGCCCTTGTTGCAGAGCCAGCCCTAGCCGAGCCAACACTAACAAGATCATCTGCTGAGCCGGCGACTGCCTCAGTTACAGAAACTGAAGCTGTCCCAACAGCAGAACCGCTAGTGCTGGCTAACCAAGGGGCAAGTAGTGAAGCTGTTGCTCCAACCCCTGAGCGAGTCCTCAAAGCCCCAGCAGTGGCTGATTTAGGAGCTAGAACCTCGTCGCTATTTGTGTCGTCGTCGTTGTCTTCAGAAGAGGATCTCCCTAGGCTTGAAGCCCCTCCTCGCAGGTTTTCGAAGACATTCCACTGGGTAACCCCCGAGGGAGTCACGGAAAGCTATGAGCATGATGAGGAGGCGGCGGAGAGAGAGCGCGAAGTCCTTCTTCATGCCGCAATCGCCGCGTCCCGGGGAATCCAGGTATGACTTGTGCCATATTGAGTTCTTGAAAATCTTCCTTGCTTTGGTTCTCTGCCTCTTGACTCTGTTTTGCTCTGCTTTTGCTCCAAGCAGAAGATAGTCAACCGCTCAGAGAAGGTGAACAAAGTCCTGACCTAGCTTGCCCCCCAGCTCCAACGGTTAGGCCAGCTCCAGGCTGAGAAGGCTGACCTGGAACGGTCTAGTGAGGAGAGAGAGACATGGCTGAAGGGAGCGGTTGACTAGCTCAGGGATGAAAATTGGGCTCTAGCCAAGAAGATCAGAAGTAAGTCTCATGTATTTGTCTTGCTGAATAAATCCCGGTGCACTTCTCTAGCCTTGTTGTTTCCTGATTGCTTGATTAAGTCTTGACTGTAATCTCAAGTTCTTGACTATTCTGATGTACAGCCCTCGAAGCCGAGTTGAAGGCCTAGATGGAGGAAAAAGGACAACAAGAACTTGAGCTGAAGAAGGTTAAGAAGGATAAAACTAAACTGGAGAAGGCTAAAGCCAAAGTAGAGGCCGACTATGAAAGTAAGCCTTCCTTCTGACAATAACCTTAACCAACCCTCACGTTACTCCGACTGCAGTTTTGGCTAACAAGTATACTTGTCTATGAACCTGAGCAGCTTCAAGAGCCAATGCACAAATCCAATTCCAGGCCTTTGCAACGGAGATTAAGGTTGTCAAGGAGTCACGGGAGATTCTCACCGAATCCGTGAAAGGGCTTCTTGATATTATGGATCCTCACTATGTTGGGACTAGCTCCAACACAATCTCCCAGGTGCAGGCGCACCTTAGCCAAGCACCAAGTACCTTGAAAAAGTACTCGAATGAGCGTGTGGCTGTTGGCATGGCCCAAACCCTCGCCATGACCAAATCGATCTTCCCTAGGGTAGACTTTGAGGCCATCGGTGAGGGGTTTGCTGAAGAGACAATGCCTAAGGAAGCGCTGGAGTTGATCACCGAGGCGAGGCCAACTGTAGAGGCGATCACAAAGGACCTGGGCATGTAAGAACAAACCATCATGCAGTCGGTGTATATAAAGCTTTTGTAAGGACATGTGTAAAGATATGTACAATGCCATCGAGTTCTTGGTTTTACTTAGTTATCATTAGCTTTACCCGACCGCATATTCTATGCCGAGTTGATCGATAGGAACTTAATAAAAATCGTTTGCCTCAGAAGTTATACTCGGGCAAATAAAACACAGTCATTTGTAAAACTTCATAACTTAGTTAAAACAAGCTCGTATGTTATTGACAAAGCACATATAATACATGCAGCCCCCGACTCACTACTCGGTTGAGACAAGCGATGTAGTGAGTCAGAGAAAAAACTTTATACAAAGGTATAGAACTTAGGTATAGAAAGGACGTAGCTGTTCTATATTCTATGACTTGCTGACTAGGGCATCGTTTTCGGTCTTCAGTCGGTAGGCGTCTAGCCGAGTAACTTCAGCGATAATGAACGGCCCTTCCCACAGGAGGGATAATTTATGCCTGTCTTTGGTGGTTTGTATTTTTCTCAAGACGAGATCCCCAACCAAAAAAGCACGGCCACGGACATTCTGACTATGATAGCGACACAAGCCTTGGGGATACCTTGCCGACTTGATTATTGCGATGTCCCTAGCTTCCTCCAACTAATCAAGTTCAACCAGTCGGTTATCATTGGATGTGTCTTCTGAGTAAGCCCGAACTTGTGAAGAGCCAAACTCTAACTTGGTTGGTAGCACAGCCTCGGCACCATAGACCAGAAAGAAAGGGGATTGCCCTGTTGCCCGACTAACCATGGTTCTTAGAGACCAGAGAACAGATGGGAGTTCTTGTACCCACCGCCCTGCATATGGTTGTAGTCGGTCGAATATCCTGGCCTTGATACCTTGTAAGACCATGCCATTGACTCGCTCGACCTGCCCATTGCTCCGTGGGTGTGCCACAGAAGAGTAACAGATCTTAATGCCGAAGTCGTCACAGATATCTTGAAAAATGCTGCCTGTAAACTGAGTACTGTTGTCCGTTATGATGCGGTTAGGAACCCCGAATCGATATAATATACTCATGATGAAGTCCTTTGCTCGTGCCGCTGTTATGGTAGCAACGGGTTTTGCCTCAATCCACTTTGTGAATTTATCCAGTGCGACGAACAAGTGTGTAAACCCTCCTGGCGCTTTCTTGAAAGGCCCAACCATGTCAAGCCCCCATACTGCAAAGGGCCAAGAGATTGGGATGGTTTGAAGTTCTTGGGTGGGAGATTTGTTTGTCTTGCATAGAACTGACAATCCTCGTATGTGCGAACAATGTCTTTAGCATCTGTTTCTGCTGTTGGCCAGAAAAATCCCTGCCTGTAAGCCTTTCTGGCTAATGTCCTGGATGCGACATGGTTGCCACAAATGCCCAAGTGGATCGATTACAAAATCTGTTTGCCCTTCTCAGGTGTGATGCAGCGCATGAGGACTCCGGATCCATTTCTTCGGTACAAGTCTTCTCCGACTACTAGGAAACATTTACTTCGACGTTTGATTCATTCGGCTTCGCTGTGATCTTCTAGGAGTTCATCTTCCAAGAGAAATTTGAGAACAGGAGTCCGCCAATCTTGAGATATGATCAATACTTCGTCTGTTGCAGGGGTAGGTTCATCTCCTGACTGTTCTGGCACTGGTTTCTTCTTGACTGATGGGTCCATTAGTTACTCGACAAAGATCCCAGTCAGGACCACTTCACACTTGGATCCCATGTTTGCCAATTCGTCTGCAGCATCATTGTATTGTCGAAGGACATGTGTTATCTCCAGCCCGTTGAACTTATTTTATAGCTTTCTGACCTCCTGACAGTATGCCGCCATGCTATCGTCAAGACATGTCTAGTCCTTCATGACATGGTTTACCACAAGTTGAGAGTCTCCGCGCACAACCAGTCAGCGGATGCTGAGTGATACAGCGATGCGGAGCTCGTGGATGAGTGCTTCGTACTCAGGGACATTGTGGGAAGCTGGGAAGCGGATCTGAAGAACATACTTGAGTTTTTCACTGGTGGGTGACGTGAGTATGACGCTAGCCCCGGTGCTGCCGATCCATAGAGAACCGTTGAAGTACATTGTCCAGTACTCCAGCCTATCTGTTGTTGTAGTCGTCTGAACTTCTGTCCACTTGGCCACAAAGTCGGCTAGAGCTTGTGATTTGATTGCTGTCCGTGGCTGAAAGGTGATGTCGAACGCCATCAACTCGAGCGCCCACTTAGCGATTCGGCCAGTGGCCTCGCAGTTGTGTAGGATGTCCCCGAGTGGATACGATGTGATCACCGTGACTTGATGTGACTAAAAATAGTGCACCAGCTTCCGGACAGTGATGAGCAGGCCATATAACAGCTTCTAGACCTGAGGATATCTCATTTTGGAGTCGGCTAGGACCTCACTGACGAAGTAGACTGGCCGTAGAATTTTCTAGATATGACCCGGTTCGGATCGCTTGACCACCAGCACCGTGCTGACTACCTGAGTAGTTGCCGCCAGATATAGTATTAACGGCTCTCAAGGCATGGGTGACGCCAACACAAGTGGTGATGTGAGAAATTTCTTGAAGTCTTCGAAGGCTTGCTGGGCTTCGGGAGTCCATTGAAAATTATCTGCTTTCTTCAGTAGTTTGAAAAAGGGCATGCCCTGTTTGCCTAGTCGGGAAATAAATCGGTTGAGTGCCGCCATGCAGCCTATTAGCTTCTGGACGTCCTTCTGGCTAGTCGGGGGTGCCATGTTCATGATAGCGTTGATTTTTTCTGGATTGGCCTCGATGCCACAATGCGATATGATGAAGCCGAGTAGTTTGCCAGATGGCACACCGAAGGCGCACTTTCCTGGGTTCAACTTCATCTTGAATCTTCGAAGATTTTGGAAGGTTTCCTTCAGGTCGGCGATGAGGTCTTCTTTGGACTTTGTCTTAATCACCACATCGTCGACATATGCCTCCACGTTGCGCTCGATCTAAGAGTGTAGACACCGCTGAATTGCTCGTTGGTACGTTGCTCTAGCATTTTTCAAACCAAACATCATAGTGATGTAGTAGTATGCTCCAAACGGCGTGATGAAAGAAGTCTTTAGGCAGTCCTCCTCCTTTAAGCTTATTTGATGATATCCCGAGTAATAGTCGAGAAAGCTGACAAGTTCGCACCCCGCGGTTGAATCCACCACCTGATCTATTCTCGGTAGACCAAATGGGTCTTTGGGGCATCCCTTGTTTAAGTCGGTGTAGTCAACGCACATGTGCCATTTTCCGTTCTTCTTCTGGACCAGGACTGGATTTGCCAGCCAATCCGGGTGGTAGACCTCTTTGATGAACCCGGCTGCGAGGAGCTTGGTTATCTCCTCCTGAATTGCATCTTTGTGGTCCTGTGCGAAGCGCCGTAGCCGTTGCTTGACTGGCTTGGCTTCTGTCTTGACGTGGAGGGAATGCTCGATCACCTCCCTTGGTACACTAGGCATGTCTGACGGTTTCCAAGCAAATATGTCCTTGTTCGCCTGGAGGAAGGTGACGAGAACGTATTCCTATTTGGGGTCGAGTCCGGTCCCGACTAGAGCAGTTTTGGAGGAGTCGGAAGGGTCCAGGGGATCTTCTTCGTGTCAGAGTCCGCTGAAATTCCCGACTTTGCTGCTTTTTTTACCAGAACTTGGTCGTCCTCGATTTCGATTGTGGCAGCTTGCCGAATGTTGTTGCGTCCGATTGCCGCTTCTTGAGACTGAGCCAACTCGCAGCTCTCTTTGTCACAGGTGAAGGCTTGCTTGACGGTGCTGCGAAGGAAAAGGACTCTGGCTAGCCCAGGCATCTTGAGCACCATGTAAGTATAGTGCGGCACCGCCATGAATTTAGCTAGCGTCGGCCATCCGAGTATCGCGTGGTACGCGGTCTCGAAGTCGGCAACCTCGAAGCAGATGTTTTCTGTGTGGAAATTATCAAGCATGCTAAAGGTGACCAGCAAAGTTATCTACCCGAGGGGTGTTGAAGACAGGCCGGGAATTATCCCGTGGAAGGGCGCCGTACTCGGCCGCAGTTCTAAACGAGGGATTTTCATCTCATCTAGGGTCTTGGCGAAGAGGATGTTGAGCGCGTTGCCTCAGTCTATGAGAACCTTCTTCAGCTTGATATTTTTGACGACCGGGTCCAGGACGAGTGGATATCGTCCTGGGTGTGTAACCCGATCTGGGTGATCTGCGCAGTTGAATATAATGGGCGTTTCTGACCAACGCAGGCATTGAGGGGTGTCTGCTGTGGAGACCGAGTTGACGTCGTGTGCTGTTAGCTTCTACTTCCTTTTGGATTCATATACAAACGGCCCTCTGAAGATATGGTTAAGCTCAGCTTGAAGATCTTGAAAATCGCCGGCTGGGCCTAGATCTGGCTTGTCTTTGTCTTTGTCGGCGCCAGATGTTGAAGCCTGCTCGGAAGCAAACTTCTTAAGCATGAAGCAGTCCTTGGCCGCGTGTTTACCCTTGGGATGAAAGGGGCAAGGCCCATTCATCACCTTCTGGTACTTGTTGTTCCTTGGGGGTCGCAACCGAGTACCCTCCACGTTGGCCACCACGCTCTCCGACTTCCGCTTGCGGCTGCCGGATTTGTTTTGTGCTGTCTCGTTGTCGGCTTTTGCCTTCTGGTCCTTTTGCCGGGGCTCTTTCTTGTCATTGAGGGCCTCAGTGACCGCCTCGGCCGAGTCGGCGTACTTATTCGCCATATCGAAGAGAGCCCTGATAGAGGCTGGAGGTTTCCGAGTGAACTTGGCGATGAACGGGGCGTCCTTGACTCCCTTGCGGAAGGCGGCGATGATAACCTCGTCTTTGCTCATAGGGATCGAGTTGCACTTCTCGGAGAACCTTTTGATGAACTCACGGAGAGACTCGTTCTTCCTCTAGTGCAGCTGGTATAGATCGTGCTCGGAAGACGGTCTTTTGTAAGTCCCCTGGAAATTAGCTATGAAGCGTTCCCAGAGTTCCCCCCAGGAGTCGATTGATCGCCTCAGGAGCCCTGTTAGCCATGTCCTCACCGAGTCAGCTAGGGCAACTGGGAGGTAGTTAGCCATGGCTTTGTGATCACCTCTGGCTGCTCGGATTGCTAGGGTGTACACGGTGAGCCAGGACTCGGGATTGGTCTTGCCGTCATATTTTTCGATTCCTGTAGGCTTAAAGCTCGACGGCTAGTTGACATCTTGTAGCTCCTGGGTGAAGGTTGGTACGCCTTCATCTGTAAGCGGGCTTCGGCTCCGACGATGGCGGTTAAACCGCTCATGGTGGAGACCGAAGCGCTCGTACTCGTCTTCCAGTCGGCAGCGCTCGTTGTCTTCGCGTTCGCGGTGCCGCGCGTTGATGTCGTGGTGGAGGTCGCATTGCAAACAGCCTCGAAGATCCTGGTTGTTGTGGCGGTCGTACTGGGAACATCGCTGATTGTTGTTGTTAGGGTTGCCGAGCGATATCTGGCATGGCTCCGCGTGCGGCTGACTAGAGCCAGCCACTCGGCGTCATGCTGATGCAGATGAAACCGCTGTTGGAGAACCCGACCGATTGGTCGGTATGAGTGTGTCACTCAACTGCTGGTGCTGCTGACATGCGGCAGCTATAATCATGGCTTTGATCCTCGCTATAGTCGGGGTGGCTTGGTGATCAGGCCCGAACTGAAGTGTGTCCAGTAAAGTTGCAACGGTCACGACGTTCTGTTGAGGCGTGACAAAGACATCGTGGTCGCCGAGTCGTGTCTTGAGGATTTGTTGCTGAGTAGTCCGCCCAGCCCTGCGTAGCTCGTCGTTGCGGGCTTCGCGTTTGGCCTTCTCTTGTTGTCGCAGTCGGCGGGCCTCCTCCTCCTGTTGCTCGTGTAGTCGGCACACCTCCTGTGGAGGAGTTGAGGCCATGAAGATCTCGCGGGGCAAAAGGAGGCTCACCAAGCTATTGTCCGAACCAGTGTTCGAACTTGCGTCGGAATCTGAGTAATTCATGGGGGTGAGGATGACTCTGACCTCCCTAAATCCAATTTCGAACGGCTCAGGGCCACGTCCGAATTGAACCATTGGGGATTGGGTCTGCCGCGTCGGATGCAAATTGTAGATGTCCGTGGCGTCGTCGAGTCTGCACAGGAGATTGACAATCTCCCCCCTTCCTTGCCCGATCCCAGCTGGCTCAAGGCTGAGTCTGAGTCAAACGCCGAAGGGGAGAGTTGTCCCGAGACCCGGGCAAGTGGAAGATTGCCGCAGCAAGTCGACGAGGGTTGCTACAACGTCACGTGGGCCGACTGGCATGGAGTCGGCTGGTTCCTCGGCTGATCGGATCGAGTCCGAGTTGGCCAAGGTGAGGTTGCCGAATTTGTCGGCGATAAAGTCGAGGCTTCCAAATGTAATCGTGTCTCCAGGGTAGAATGCACGCTTGTTGAGATTGATCTTGGCGAAGCCCCTACCTGGCGCGCCAACTGTTGATGTTTTACACCGACAATATGAATATAGGGCTACTCATCAGATCGAAACTCGGTGGACTGCAAAGGAACACAGTGAGTTTATATTGGTTCAAGCCCTCAAGGTAAGGTAATACCCTACGTCTAGTTGGAGTATATTTTCTTTCAGGATGTATGATTGCTTATGCCCTCAGGGGGCGCCCTATCTCCCCTTATATGCTGGGGGACGGGATTACAAAGTAGGAGTCCCAGCCGGACTACGGCCAAGGGATCTCCTCTTAGAGATATAACCTGCCCAACTAGAACTGTATATTCCTTATCGTACAAGGCTAAGTTTGCTGAGCTCTATCATATCTCTAATTACAAGGCTAGACCCATTCTCTATCCGAGTGTATGCTTGTCATGAGGTACCCGGGGCCCATGGCCTCCACAGACGGAGTTCGACTGAAAGCCGAAGTCCAACTGAGAGTCGAAGTCGGAATAGTTGATGGGGGAGATTATGACTCCGACCTCCCTAGATCCGATCTCGAGTGGCTCTGGGCCGTATCCGAGTTGAACTCCAGAGGATCGGGTTTGCCACATCGGATGTTGTTTGAAGATATCCGCGGCGTTGCCGAGTCTGTACAGGAGATTAACGATCTCTTCCCTTCTTAGCTCAATCTTGGCCGGCTCAAGGCCGAGCCCGAGTCGAACACCGAAGGAAAGAGTTGTCCCAAGACCCGGACAAGATGAAGATTGCCGTAGCAAGTCAACGAGGGTTGCTGCAGCGTTGCGTGGGCCGACCGACGCAGAGTCGGCTTGTTTCCTGACCGATCGGATCGAGTCCGGTTCGGATAGGGTGAGGTTGCCAAACTTGTCGACGACGAAGTCGAGGCTCCCGAAGCTGATTGCTTGCCCGGGGAAGAAGCTGATGCTGTCGAGTCTAGTGATTGGATCCATCAGGCTTGATAAAGATGATCTCGACGAAGCCCCTACCTGGCGCGCCAGGTGTCGATGTTTTATATCGGCAATAAATATATAGGGCTACTCGTTGGACCGAAACTCGATGGATTGCAAAGGAACACAAAAGGTTTATACTAGTTCAGGCCCTCGAGATGAGGTAATACCCTACGTCCAGTTGTGGTGTATTTCCTTTGAGGATGTATGATTCTAATGAACCTGCCCTCAGGGGGCGCCCTGCCTCTCCTTATATACTAGGGGACAGGGTTACAAAGTAGGAGTCTTAGCCGGACTACGACCAAGGGATCTCCTTCTAGAGATATAACGTGCCCGACTAGGACTGTATTTTCCCCGTTGTACAGGGTTAAGTCTGCCGAGTTCCATCATATCCCTAATTACAAGGCTAGACCCATCCTTTGTCCGAGTGGCCCATATGCTTGTCATGAGGTACCTGGGGCCCATGGCCTCCACAGGCAACTACCTCGGACTGCCTCAGGACTGCGTGCTGCGCCGTCACCTCGCTGCCTCGAGACTCTGCACCAGCCATTGCCCCTTCGCCTCGGGATGGAGCAACTGCCCGCGCCAGCTCGTCCCTTCCCCCTCCTCTCATCTCATCACCCTCTCATCAACCCGGCGACGCAAATCATGCTGCCCCATCGCATCGCCAGCTTAGCCACCGCATTGTTCTGCCATCGCGCCAAGAGCCAGCCACCCCGGCAGCGCCACACATTGCCAGCTCCTCTAGACCCTGTGGAAGTCTTCGCCACCATCTTATCACCCTCATTAGCCCTGCACTGGCCTCGCCTCGCCTGGCCACAGACCGCCGCCTCGGCTGCCGCGTTTGCACCTATCCGCTCGCCGTTCTTCACTTATTCCTCAAGCCAAGCTTCGCATATATAGGGAGCCCTTGTGTGCCAACCGCCACCACGCACCTTTCTCCCTCTCTTCCCCGAGTTCCGCACCACAAGCCCCGCGCAACCACGCCGCAGGGCACAGACACGCCCCGCTGCCAGATGCCATCCCAGAGGAGGAGTTGTCGTGGAGATCAGCGTAACACCTAGGAGCCAGGACGCTAAGAAGGAGGCCCGAACCACCGTCCCTGTACCGGAGCAGTTCGTCGAGCAACTCGGGATCGCACCGTCTGTCACCACCCCTGTTTCGCTCCACCACCACCATGATCAACTGCATCTCTTCGTCAAGCCACAATCCGGTGAGCCCTCACCATAGCATCCTTTAAGATCCTAGTAGTTAGCGCCAGGCCTATTTTTGTCAATTGCACCCCATCGCATCGCCGGCCCATGTGTCACCTCGAGGCTCTCCCCTTTTAGTTTTTCACCAGTAATCGAACACTTAGTGTAACACCCCGAACCTTGTTGTCCCAGATAGACAGGATGACTCGGCTCAGAGCATCACATCTGTACCGTGATATTAGTACCAGTCCCAGGATACACAACCTGGTACACACAGAATAATGGTGGATCAAAGTACTTCACTTCATTACAACACTGGGATAGTCCATACAAGAGTTGCCATCATGGACAGTCCCCAAATGAGCAACACCACATTATAAAAGATAGCAGTAGAGAGCGACAAAAGCTAAGTGGAAGCTAACAACGAAGGGTAACTATGCAACTATGCACTAGACTAAGCGATTAAATATCTAACTTATTCCACAAGCATGGCTGGGGCTAGGCCTGAAACCCTAGAAGTCTTAATAGTTCGCCTGCTCCTGGAGGTACTCCTCAGCGATCGAGTCATCGTCTTCCTCTTCTTCAAACCCTAATATATTTATGTAGGTGAGTACTTTCGTACTCAGCAAGCCAGGGAAAAAGTGACATGTTGGGCTAAACAAGGAGGGTAGGGGTTCATTTGTGAAAACAACCTTTTAAGAGATTTGTTTGCAAAAGCACTAATGAACCATGTTTTAGTTATCGAAATGAGGCTCATGCCTCATCTCATTCCACAAGTTGCTTTGCAACAACTTGTCACGGTGATTAGTGAATCAGATTGTCTCTTCTGTCATTTTCTCCTTTTTTCCTCTATTATTTTCCTTTCTCTTTTAACCATTTGCTCCTACCTTTAATTACATCTTATAGGCGAGCCGTCACAGCCAATCGAGTAGTCTTAGCTCCACAAACGTCCAGTGAGCCGTCTCACCTATCTCTATGGTACCACCACATGACAACCCAGGTCACACAGACCTATTCCCAACCACTTAGGTCTTCCGTCTGCCAAACAAGCAGACTCTGGCAACGCTTTCCTATCCCACAAACCATTTTCACAATCAGTGGCAAAACGAATCTACGCTATGAGAATCACCTCACATTCGCCCTTAACCGTGAGCATAGCTGTTCGAACAGTTTAGTTAAACTTTACAGAGGTTGCACACTTTACCCACATGACACAAATCAGACACCGGTTACCCGTCGGCATCGAAAGTTCATGATAAGGCCTTTCCAAAGCTAACCCATGAAAATCCCAAGCCACATAGTTGGGTCGAGTCTCACGACCAAGCATCCGACAAGTCCATGCTTCATTTACTCAGGGATATTGGTAATGTCTCCTACTTCTATCGTCAACAGAATATAAAGGCCATGTAAGCGCATAAGTCCATATGCATAGGTCTCCATCTCCTACATCCCGGCATCCCACAACTACTGACATACAAGATAAACATGGATTAACTAAGTACTCATCCAAGAGTATCTCATAATACTTACGTGGTCGCACTGTTATATGTTTGGATGGAATTCCCAAAGGAATTGGTCCTTAACGACGATACATAGCCAAACCACTAAGGCAAAACCAACATATCATCAGGTTTTCGAAACCACCTTTATTTCACAAAGTGTCGGTGTTTCAAAATGTTGGGTAGATAAGTCCACAGTTTTCCCATATGGCATCTCAACGTAGCGGCTAACACAAAGTACCTTGTTGTTCGTGCCTAAATGGGCACGACACCGGTGTTCAATATGTGGGGCTATCAAGGGTAGGAAGAATCAACATCCTAGGTAGATCTCATTTTTAGAAAAATTTTAGAAGTTGAACAGAGTCAAACAGAGATATGGTCTAAGAGATATGAATTTTTGAAGTTTAAAAGAATTTCTGAAAATAGGAAAGTGATTTATTAAAAATGGAGGAGAATATTCCCTTGGAATATTCCCCTCGGGTTGACAAGTGGGGCCTACTTGTCAGGGAGGCATGTGCTTCGGGCTTACAGTGGACTCGGTCCACCGAGGTGCAGGCGAGGGAGGACGGTGGGCTGGCCTCGCTACTGGGCCAGCGTGGCAGCCCACAAGGCCAGTGAGCAGTGCTCACGTGGGCCGGGAAGCACGGGGGAACTATAGGGGACGGCCCGGTGGTGGCCCAAAGAAGAGAACAAGCGGCATGGCCTGTTGGACCGATGCAGGGTCAAATGTGGGACCCACCTGTCTATGCAGGCATAAAGACAGTAGGACTGGCGGGCCCACTTGTCGGCGTCAAGAAATGGTGGGGCCTACTCGTCAAAGGCGGCCTCTATTCTATTCCTCTCTTCTTCTTCCTCGCTTCCTCTTTCTTGCTTCTCTTCTCTTGTCTCTTCCTCTTTCGTCTCGCGTGGGCCGATGAGGCAGCCGAGAGGGATGCAGGCACTCAGGGTGCTGGTGGCATAGGAGAGCAGCGGTGGTGCTCTGGCAAGCGGCAGCCGGAGGGTGAGGTGGAGCTGGCGGTGAGCTCGCTCGGCGGATGGCAGATGGAGAAGGAGGAACGATGGCGGCTTCTGTGGCGGAGTGGAGCTGAGGCGGGAGATGGGGAAATGGCAATGTGGAGCCTCGGCCTTTATAGCCTCGGCAGGGAGCGGTGTCGGACCGGTGGGCAAAAAGGGGGTGGGGGAGAGTTGACTTGGTGGCGACGAGCTTGGTCCAGTGGGCAAAAGGGCGGCACGGCGAGGACGGAGGTCGGTGGGATTCGCGGTGTGCAGGCGCGTGGGGCATATGGATGTGACGGGCAGAGGGCAATGTAGGGCATGGGAGGAGGTGATGCCTCAGAGCGTTGACGCGGCGGTATGGCGCGCATGCCTTAGGCCATCACGATAGCGTGGACTCGCTTACAACTTCGACGCGACCCAACACGGATGGCGATGGCACGAGGAGATGGGATGGGGCCCGTGTTGTGCAGGGGATGGCCAAGAGGCGTCGCCTCGGGGTGGTTGGCGATGGTGACGAGACAGGGAAGTCGCTGGGATGGCGTGCGGGGGCAGTGCAGAGCTCGGCAGGGTTGCGCTCCGGCTCGGCTTTCCATCGAGCAGCTGGCGGGCGGGCACGGCTAGCTCGGGGAGAACGACGGGCGTGCGCGGTGGAGGGGGAGGGACATGTGGCCGGTATGTGGGGGCAGTGTGGGCTGTGGGCCACGGCAAGTGGCACGTGGCTCAGCCTGCGGGCGAGAGGGGAAAGAGGAGGGGCAGGGAGATGACTGGGCGACGAGGCCGTGGCCCAAGAGGGGGCAAGGAGAAGACGGGGAGGCCGAGGCTAGGCTGAGGGAGTAGTGGCCCATTGTGAACAGTATGCCTTCACCTTTTTCTAGGGATTTTTTAAAATGAAAAAATTGGAGGGATTTTCCTTGGAATTTGAACTCAAATTTTGGGCTGTCTTTATTTATAAATTATGGATAAAGGGATGGATGGATGGATGGAGATCTCCTTGGCATATTCAAACAAAATTCGAACAAACTCTAGCTTTTTTAATTTAAATTTTTACGCAAAATAGGTTTTTGACAAGGGCAAAACTCAGGGAATTGTATTTAGACCACGTAGAAGCTTGCCCTAGCCGTGCCCGGTCATGTTCGCCCTCTAATCTCCATTCCCCGGTTCAAATCCGAGCTTTGTGCCGCTTCGTACCCACCGCGTCGCGTGTCACCACTCCGCCGTGCACCTCTTTGTGCCGCCATCACCAGCAGGAGGTCGCTAGAATACCCCGGCCCCTCCTCGGCCGCAGCCGAGCCATTCCTGGCTCTGGCCAGGCCGCGCACCGCTGCGTCTCTCTCTACCTCTCGCTCGAGCGAGAGGCAGATGACGACCGACCCCTCTGTGGCTAACAGATGGGGCCCACTCCAAGTTAATCCCTAACATTAGTGCACAATAATCCCCCACCTAATATCTCTATGACATGTGGCTCCATCCTTAGTTATAATTTAACTAAAATCATGTTTAAGGTTTGTGTCACTGACGAGTGGGTCCCTCCGGGTTTTAAATGACCGGTTTGACCCAGGTCAAGAGGTTAGCCCCACACGTCAGTGATACGGGTTTTTCTTTAGGAAAATATTTCACTAGATAATAAATTCCATGGCTGGTCTCACTTGTTAGCCTCGACACCACCTGGGTTGGGCCTTGTACTGTTGGGCCGCTAGTACCTTTTCGCATTAATTTGAATTGATTCAATTTTCAATCTTTAGAGATCAATATTTTGCAAACCGTAACTCCAATTCGAATGAAACTTGAACCTAAATTCATCTAAAATCAAGATCTATTTGTGAGGTATGAATTTTGCATTTAGTTGATTTCATTGGAATTTTGGTGATTTTCTTCGAATTCAAATTGAATTCAAACTAAATCCTTCTGCCGTAAAAATTAGATTCCAGGGGAGCCGCTGAGTTGATTGAAGAACCGGAAGACCCTGAGCTTGAGTAAGGCAAGTCACTACTACCCCATGATCATGTTGCACCCATTTTGAGATAATGCTTTGTTTACAAGTAAATTTGCATGTTATAAACGGAATATCCTAAATTACTATGAGCCTACCTTTGAATATTGAATACCATGCTACCTTGTACCCTTATACATATGAGTCCTTAGTCAATTATAACCACTACTTAGCTATGCTAAATTAGATGCATTCAATCATGTTTTATCAATGCTATATGCTTGGGGCAATCGCCTTAGGGAAGGTGATTGAACACCGACAAGTGGAGACATGAGCACCACTTTGCCATGACGACATTGAAATGACTTGCGAAATAAAACCAACCAAAATATTGTGGACCGGGGCCACAAGGTGGAAATGGGTGGAATCTAGGAAGGGTTGGTGCCGCCCTAGTCAATTAAGGACCAAGCCATGAAGCTATGCATGAAACGAACCGAATATGACCGTACTTCTCGCATGGGTATAGACCTAGCAAAGTAATTAACTAAGCGGCGGAGGTGGTACCCAAGCCATGGTGGATTCTTGGAAGGGAAGAAGATAAAGTGAATGGATCTAATCTGCCAATCATGGCATCCACAACAAACTAAAGGATAAAGAACGCACCTCTCCCCCTTGGGAACGCCAGAACTCCTCTCATTGCTGGAAACCGCGTACGCCCAGAGTGCATGAGGGCCAAAGTTCATGGAGTAGGTACTGCCCAAGCGAGGTTAACAAAATGTTTTGCCGTGACGTGTCTCATTCATTGAGACTAGGCTCGTTCATTGGGTGAAGTCACGGGTTGCGAGTAAAGAGTATATCCACTGCAGTGTGAATAAACTAATCTATTCGAATAGCCATGCTCGTGATTAATTGAGCTCCGGGACATGTGATACTCTTGGCTAGACTCCAACTTTTAACTTGTGGGTATTGGGTAATGCATGTCTATTTCTTTCTAGGTGATCAACTTCTCAAGAGGCGAGAAGGAGTAGACCCAGAAAATCATGACGGACAGTGGTGGGAAGCCATCCTTTCTTAACCAGAGATGGTAGATAAAACCACCACTGATTAATAACCTTGGAACTAAAAACTTGTTCAGTCTATGCTAGATCATAGGTTTGCAAAAGAAGTTGCGAAACTAGCTTTCTGCTTCCTTGTTATTCCTTGGGCATGTGCATTTTTGTGTGGTGGCTTGTTGAGTATCTCCATACTCACCCTTGCTAATTCACCTCCATAATTGGTTCTTGAAGCCGAGGACCCCTACGATCACTATCCTAAAGATGGTAGAGAAGAAGTCACCCAGTAGGTCTTAGATTCGGTCATTGCCTATGGCAATGGTCCCACTGCTGCCTTATGCCTACAGCCTTACCTACTTTCTGTATTTACATGTAATCTGTGGACCGTATGGTTCCACGTACTCTATGGTGCCTTTTCGGCCCTTATGTAATAAAGATATATGTGACTTCCGTAAATACGTTCTTGTTTATTTCAGCTATGTACTTGTATATGCCAACTACTTGATCTAGGAATTGGTATGTAAACACGAAGGTTTCCTGTTACGAGAACGGGGACCGACATTACCTCTGGGTTAATCACTATTATATTAATGTGGATGTAAAGTACTCCTACTAGCTAGGCTGGTCCAAGTAATTAGAGATAGAGTAGAACTCGACTTCATGTTACCTTGTACGATAAGAAAATGGATATAATCTTAGCAGAATACTCTATATACAGATAAAGAAACCCTAGATCGTATCTAACTAGGTTTTCTATTTTGTAACCCTCGCCTCTCGACCTATATAAGACGGGGAGGGAACCCCCTCGAGGAACAACTCATACACAAGCGAAAGCAAACCACCACAAACAGGAGTAGGGTATTATCTCTTGCCAAGGGTTTGAATCTGTCTAAATCTCTTTATCTTTCAAATCCATTCAACTTTAGGCCCGATACATAGTCCCATGTTATTATTGCTAATATAAAACATCGACCTACTTAGTCAACTAAACAAATTCATATCTGGCGGTTCTTTTGTTTGTGACAATTCGCCCGGCAGGAAGACACCATGACAACCAAAGTATTCTGCAATCTGGTATATGGAGGAAAACCAAAGCAGACGCGCACACATGCAAGTGTTACGAACGTACGTACGTGCGTGATTACACGCTTACCTTCGATTGGATCAGTTTTTTGTGCTTGTTGAGCCTGAGCAGCTGCAATTCACCATGAGCACACAAACACCAGCCACGCGAGATGGCCAACGACTCGGCTGATGCTGCTGCCGAAACAACGCATCATCATCATCATCTCTCTCTCCCCTCTCTATCTATCTATGCTGAAAAACAATATAGCGTGCCTTGTCAAAGAGATGACCTTGTATGATATACGTATGTGCAACCAGATGTTAAAATCTTTGGTCAACCACGCACGCAGCTTGAGATAACCCTTGTGCTAAGGTTATTAATCACACGGGTCATGGTTAATGTGACAGCCTGATTTTTCGGAAAATAAATAAATGATTTAATAAAGTATTTCTAGAAATTATATTAAAGTGAACAGAAAATAATTAAGTCAATTAAATAAGGAAAAGAAAATTTTTCCTTATTAAATCATGGTTGGATTTACTTTTAATAAATTATCCTTGTTTAAATACACTCTCTTGAATTTTCTTAGATTTTTCAGAGCTGAAAAAATAATTTTAAAGTCACAAAGAACACTTTAGTGATTATTTAAAATTGAAAAACAATTAAAATCCTTCCTCGGTTCTGGACCAATTACGGCCCATTCCCATCTCGCAAACCGGCCCACCTCCTCCCTTCTCTCGGTCACCGACATGTGGGCCCGTCTATCAGGGTCGTCTTTCTCCTCAGCTCGGAGTCCGGCCGAGACACGCTGCCACCTTCCACACCCGATTCAGCCTCGCCGTTGCTCTCCTTCCCAAATCAAGCTCGCCCTCGTGTTGCCCTTGATCTCCTCTACCTTTCCCCGGAATCCCCAAGAATCCCGAAGGATTTGGCGCTGCCTCGAGCCCGAGAAGCTCGGGATAACCCTAGCCGCCTCCATGGCCGTTTTTGGGCCCAGTCTCCTCTCCCTCCATCTATAAAAGCATGCCCTCGAGCTCCTCAATCATGTTCCGCCTCTTTCCTGAGCTCGCCCAAAGCCGTAGCCTCACCGCCACGCTCTAATCTCGATCCGCCGAGTGCCGCTGCTTCGAGCCGCCTCTCGTCGCCGTTTCCAGCCACCTCTCGCCGTCGAATCCGTCACTGCCGAAGCTTTCGGTCACCACCGTCAGGACCGCAAGATTGAGACGCAGCCCGGCTGCCATCCACTCGAAGTCAAAGACGGCCGGAAGGACCTCACCGCTGTCAACCCGAAACCCTTTGCCGCTCGGAGCTCGCTGTCGGCCATTCCCGTCACCGTTTGCCGTCACCCTTGTGCTGGTAAGGTTCACCCCATCCTCCTCTACTCGCTGGTGGCCTTGCTTCCGCCACCGTGCCTCTGTTTTCTGGCGACCATCGGGAGCCATGATCCACTCCTCTCTGGCGAGGTCATGCCTACGTGGCAGTCCGCGTCAACGTTTCATCATCGCCACCTCATCTTTTCCGGTCCGACATGGCACCACGTGTCCGCTTGCGTGGACAGCTGTGTGGTCGCCGGATCAGATTTAATCTCAGCCCTCCGATCTAATCCTGATTAATCTGAATCATCCATCTCCAAGCACCCCTTCTATGAATTGAGTCCATGGTACACCGCCCGCCCCCCTCTCTATGATATGTGGGTTCCACCTATCATTGACTTTGGTCTTCCTCTCACTGGCTGATGTCATATTATTTCTTTTCCAATACAAAAATAATTAAAGTGATGTCATAATTCTGTTAAATCCTTTAAAATATGTTTTAATTGGATTAAATCTTGTAAACTTCATAACTAATTCATATGAACTCGGAATAAGGTCGTTCAAGACTCAAAATTCATCTAAAATCAAGATCTACAGTTTGTTTGCTTTTATATATTGTTCATTTGGTTTTTATTAGAGCGCTTCCTCATTTTGTGCGTAAGGTGTAGTTTTCTGTCGTTTCGGAGGATCACGAGTTAAGGAAAGCGTTTTAGAAGATTAATTCAAGGAGCAAGGTAGGTCACACAACAAATCCCCTTGAGCATATTGATTCTAATTTTGAAAACTATTTTTCTTTAACATTATTGCATGTATTTTTGAATGTCACCTTATTATGGGTTACTATTATATTCCTATATCCTTTGATTATGGCTATTATTGTTATTGTTTCCCTATATCTTATCACCTTAGGTAATTAATATTGTCTAGCCATGATCTTATATAACGGTTTGGATTGATTAATTAGTTTTGCTTAACTATGCTTAAAAACACTAGTATCATTTTATGTGAGTGACATATACCCCACTCATGATTCATTAAAGGTTAATTATTGGTAGCTCACAACAGTTGGTCATGGTTAGTTAATTATTATTCCAACTAAAATTTGACTAATGGTGAGTTATGAGCATGGTTTTGATGGTCGTGCTCAAGATAATTAAGGACCGGTTCACGAGTTACTATTGTGAAGCATTTACCGCCTAAGCACAAGTCAGAATGGGCAACAACTTGATTTGTTGTATAACATGATCTGATGTGGAACACCATACTGTGAAGTGACAGTGATAAGTCCACAGGGGCACTAAGTGAGTCTATACCGAGTATAGGAAGACTGGGATCTCAATGGGTGTGACCATGTTAGGTTGTATTATGTGATGGGTCTTCTCATGATTTCTTTCTAAGGTACCGAGATGTTATTGGGGCGCATGGTAACATGTTGTGTAGTTGTATCTTGTGGGTAAATTTGTATACTTCTGGTCAGAGTAAAACTATTCAAATAGCCATGCCCGTGGTTACATATGGGCGAGCCTAGCAATATTTTTCGTGATTAGTCTCACGCTGCTCATTAATGACAGTGATTTGGTAATTGATGGAAACATAATGACTCTGGGTATGGAGTGTGGTTAATTGGATATCTCCTGGTATGGAGGAGTTTGGGCCTGAACTGCATCGATGTGTTGTTTAGCAATTTGTTTAATATTGGTAAAACTTATACTATTTTCATACTGCTTTTAAATGCAAATGTTTGAAATGTTGTTTATACAAAAGAGTCCTATTATGCCTCCTTTGAATCTCTATTGCATTATATTGTATTCCGTGTGTACCTTGTTGTTACACCCTGGAATTAACCTAATTAATAATTTATCGACCAAAGTATTTTTAGAAAAATGAAATTAAATGTTTAAGAGGCTTGAACATAAAATTCATGAAAAATCTATACAAGAAATGGACAAGTTAAAATTTTTCTTAAATACTTTGCTTAATCCTTAGTCTCCATGATTTTTCTAGGAACTTTTGGAGCAAGGGAAGTATTTTTAATAAATGGAACATCCTTT
This sequence comes from Oryza meyeriana var. granulata, assembly GCA_003991445.1. Taxonomy (NCBI): domain Eukaryota; kingdom Viridiplantae; phylum Streptophyta; class Magnoliopsida; order Poales; family Poaceae; genus Oryza; species Oryza meyeriana. The sequence goes on along the minus strand of RYFJ01001206.1, from coordinate 52,124 downwards.
CAGTAAATAAATTAAAGGGAAAATATTTTTTAGAATCCTTTTGGCAACTGAGCTGAAAGCTGGCCCAGCTTTCTCTCCCCGCGCGCTCCGGCCGCCAAGCCTCCGCCGCCCTCTTTCTCTCCCCACGCGCCCGAGCTAGCCCAAGTCGGCCCAGGCGGCCTTTTCTTTTCCCTTTCGCTGACAGGTAGGGTCCACAGGTCAGATCCATCTCCTACCTCAAGCCGGAGTCCAACTTCATTATGCTGCCACCGATTCCCATCAAATCTGGTCACCGCCGTTGCCGTCAAATCCGCTTTTTTCCCCCAACCTCTCCTCTTCCTTTTCCCTCTTTGGAATCCCAGAATCCCGTAGCGAAATGATGGGAAACCGAGCTCCTGTAAGGAACCCAGAACCCTAGTTTCCATCCGTCGTCGTCCAGCCATGTCCGGCTCGAATTCTTCCATCCCAAGCTTTAAATAGGACCCCCAGGCACCCCTCTTTCGATCTCAACCCTAACAAGAGCTCGTCGACACCTTTAGCTACTGTTCCACCGAGTTCCAGAGCACTGTCGTTGCCGCAACTCTTCAGCCGCTCACTGCCGTCAAGTTTGTCGCCACCGGGGTTTGCCGCTGCCGTAGACCGCTTCACCAAGACTCGGAACACCTTGGCAGCCCGTCCACCAATGCCAAAGCCCGCCGGAACATTGTCGCCACCATCAAACCGAGGCACACAGCCACTTGGAGTCATCGTTGGTCATCATCCATCGTCATCTACTATCGCACCAGTCACTGGAAGGTTCACCTCAATCTCCTCTACTTGTTGATGCCCTCCGATAACGCCACCATGCCGCCATTCGCCACCGACCATAGGACTCCGTGCATCCACCGTCCTCGTGCCGATGTAAAAGCCCACGCCTTAGCTCTCCTGTCTCATGTGGGGCCTGCGTGGCCGCCAGCTAGCCCAGGGGAGGGATCTCGATCCCGGGTTTGATCTCAGCTGTCCAATCCAACTAGATCGATCTCAGCCCTTCATCTCCTTGGTTCAATCTTAGCCATTGGATCTTAGTCAATCTTGGTCAAATCCATCTCAGCCGTCAGATCCCGTAGGCCGCTTCTGTGCACCTAATCCACAGTGAACCCGAGCCTGATGACGCAATAAATCCTCTTTTCCTTTTTAACAATAATTCCTTATTGCGTCATAATTTCTTTAATAATTTCTGTATATGGTTTTAATCAGTTAAAACTTCTAAAAGTCATAACTAATATATGAACTCCATTTGGAATGTTTCAACTTGCAAAATTCATCTAAAATTAGATCTATATAATTAAAAATGTTTTCATGGCATGATCATGTGTTCTTATATATTGTTTTGCTCGTTTTGTGTATTTGCCTCTGGCTACCGACATTCCTGAGGAGCTGTTTTACGTCGAGGAGGTCGTGAGAGACAATCCAAAGCAGCAAGGCAAGTCACATGAGTCCAAAATCTCTTGAGAATGTTGATCCTATGTTTCAAATTTTCTCTTTCATTCAACTACTGCATTTATTTTCGAATGTCATCGGGATGGTGAACCTATATTCCTTTGTTATGGCCATTACTGTTATTGATACCCTGACCTTGGTAACTTTGGGATATAATTTGACTAACCATGATCTTATATATTGGATTGGCTAGAATAACTAGGTTTTGCTTAGCCATGCTTAAAAACATATATTTCACATATAATTTCACTATGATTAATGGTAGCTCATGACGATTGGTCGTGGTTGGTTAATTAATATTCCAACCAAAACTTGACTAATGGTGGGTTGTGAGCACATGGTTTTGCTGGTCGTGCTCATGGCAATTAAGGACCGGTTCACGATACTAACCACAAGTCAGAATGGGCAATGGCTTGACTTGTATAGCATAATCCGATGTGGAACACCAGACTGCGAAGTTGCGGTGCAGTTGCGGTGAGAAGTCCACGAGGGCACTGAGGGAATCTGTTCCGGGCATGGAAAGACTAGGATCTCAGTGGGTGAACTATATTAGATTGTTTTATGCGATGGGTCATGTCACGATTCTTTTCAAAGGTACCGTGGTGGTATTGAGGCGTATGGTAACATATTGTGGAGTTGTGTCTTGTGGGTAAATTTGTACACCTTTGATAAGAGTAAAACTATTCGAATAATCGTACCCGCGGTTCTAGGTAGGCCTAACAATGTTTTTCATGATTAGTCCCACACTACTCAATAGTAGTTAATTTGGAATAATGTGGTTAACATGGAATCTCCGGGTATGGAGAAGTGGTTTTGGTTAACATCCGGGAATGGAGGATGGGCCTTTCTAGCTGGGAAAATTTGTTTAGCATTGTTTAATATTGCTTAATCACTTAATTGTTTTATAAATTCTCAAATGCTTATTAAATGTTGTTTATGCAAAATAGTCCTATTATGACTATCTTTGTTATACCCTGTGCATACTTGTATTTTGTTATGTGACTTGCGGAGTATGTCATACACTCACCTTGCTATGACGAACACCATCAGAGGAAGAGTTCTATAGCGATGAATGCGAGATGGAGGACTAAACTGACGCCTGGTCAAGATGCTTATGGAGTGGAGCTGCTACACTAGACGTATAAATTTTTCCGCTGCTAGAGAGTTATTTCAGTTTGAGAGATTCTATCCACCTCTATAACAATTGCACTCGCTATTTACTATATAAGGTTGTGTATTCTGTTTATCAATTATGTCATTTGTGTACCCCGGTTGATTACTAGATGGAGATTAAATACACATGGCGTGCTAGAATTTTGGATGAAAATTCCGAGAGTGACACCTGTTGAGTACCAATGGGTGGTACTCAGTCTTGTTTAATTATCATCATCAGATATAAGCGTTCCATTGGAGAAGATGGACTTGGAGACCTGGCTTATACCTCAATTGAGCTGCCTATGGGGGTGAAGTTGAACTACGCTAGACCATCTTTCCGCTACAGATTTTTATTTGTGAGGACTAAGTGCCTCTTTTGTAAGTATTTAACGTTTATATTATATTGGATTTATATACTAAAATATTAGTTTATGTACCCGACTGATTTCTAAATGGAAAATTAATACACAAATTATCTTTGAAAATTATATCGAATTTCCGAGCGTGATAGTTAATAACGACTTGGAACAGGACGTAACGAGTATTTTGGCCTCCGAAACCCATTCAGCTATAGTAGGCTTTGCAGCCTTTGCAAAATTAATGCCCTGCTTGGATAGATCATTATGTACGTGACATATGCAATGAAGGCCATAGTTGTACATGCTCAGTGAGCTTTTCATACATTAGTTCATACAACTTTAAAGATTACATCCTTGTTATCAAAAGTGTTTTTAGTCTTCACATAGCTTTGCATCGTGGAATTTAATTTCATCCCTTGTGGTATCGAGTAGTATTAGTTTAGTACTATATTTACTCTTTGTTCCAAGTTTTATATTGTTTGTCGTGTCAATCTTGAGTTGTGTTGGTTATCATCCACTACTACAGAAAAAGACATCAATGCCGGATAGGAACCGTCATCAGTTCTGGTTCCCAACCTGACACTGCAATTCTGGGACTGATGACCCCCCTCATCTGTCCCAGTTGTGGACCCAGGACAGATGATCCCTAGTGATATGGGCAACATAGCACCAGTATCATTTTCTTCCCCTACAGTTGATCAAGATACTCAAAATCAATTCCAAGGGCCAATAACGCGTGCTCGTGCTAAACAAATCAACCAACAGGTGAATTCGCTCCTGAGTAAGAATAGTATTACCTGTGAGAATCAATTGCTACCTAATACCCACAATTTAATTGTTCTCAGGTATGAAGACATTGGAGAATCCCAAAAGGAGCAGCACCAAGTCATTAACCATGCAATAAATGCCAATGATGTCATTTCGGTTTCTAATGATCTGATGGGAGAAAATGTGCATAGAAGATGTACTTGAGCTCCGATTGCAATGTTTAGCCACAGCCTGGAAAGCTTATCTCATAAGCTTTCCAATGGATCCGGCCCCACCCCTGAATTCAACCCAAGCGCTAAGTTATCAACGAATTAATGTGGTGACCAGAAACTGCCAAAAGCTTTATTTGCTTTAATTATGGTGATATGCAACATAACTGGCCTTGAGCCATGTAAAATGTCTAGTTTCCATCTCGCCTATATATTAGGAGTATTCTCATCTGTTAGGGGGAAACATTTTTTTGTTTTAAGAACCAAATACAATATGCTATATGCATTTTCTTGAGTATTCTAGCCACAGGCTGAATCATCTCTGAGATTGTGCATTTCTTCCCGTTGTTCTTGCAAGCTCTTTGTGATTGCAACGAGGATTGTAATCCGCTTGACTTGGTTGAGTGGACAACGTGAGGTTGGGCGAACTCCGTGCTGCAGGTTGTTGCACATGCAACGGTTGGCCGCACAAGACTCGTCAGGTTTCACGAATATCTTTGATTCTATGCCGTGAAGGTTGGGCGCACCCTCGTATCACCTAGAAGGGCGTGAAAATGGGCTCCTTGGTAGGTCATCAGTCCTAGGTGGGGGCTCGAACAGGCACTAATGGCTCAAACCGAGATAAAAAATAATTATTATATTAGTGCACATTTAGAGATATATGATTAATCATCATATTCAAATTCATTTTTTGATCATTCCAATTGCCCCAATTGTATGAAACAGAACCTTTGGTACAAAATAAGTGACAGATTGAATGCGTGGTCAAGGAAAATTTCTCATTGATAGAGACATCGAAATCAAAGCTAGGAAAATAGAGGTAAATCGCCTACGCGGATATCTCCTCGGGAACGAACTGATTGCTGATGGCGGGGCAGTTGAGCTTGACGTTGCCGTTGTCGTCACGAACGACATGGTACGAGATCTGCTTGGCCTCGTTGTCGACCGAGTTGGTGGTCCCCAGGTCGATCCCCACCACCTTCTCGCACGCCACCTACATTGCCGTCCCGTGCGGCCGCCCCACCCGTGGCACCTGCATCTGCACCGCCGCTGTAGGCTTCCGCCCCATGTACAGCTACCCACTCCTCGCCGCCCCCACCAGCCAACGAAGGGCGAGCCCAAAGAGGGCATGCCGCACGCCATCGCACCGACCTGGGAGGTAAAGGAGGCCATAAGCAAGGGAAACCCTAGCCTCTAACAAGGGAAGAGGAGGAGGATTCATGCGGAGGAGCCAAGGAGGAGAGGCTTCTCTGGAGGGGATAAGGTGAGGCGAAGAGGAGGAGGGGTTTATATTAGGAAGGAAGGTGTCGGTGGCTTACAGTTCCCACTCGGCACTAATATGGGCTGTATCAATGCCGGTTGGGGAATTGAACCGGGACTGATGGTTCGGTATCAGTGCCAGGTAATGATTTCAGAGGGCATGGGGTTTAGGCGGGATCCCCCTATCAGTATCGGGTTTTTGTAATCCACTACTGATAGAGCGGTACGTATATGGTGTTCTGTGATAGTGATCGTTGCTGTTAGCCGACCGTTGTTTTGACTGCCTATTGCGGAAATTACAGAGCTGAAAAACCTACTGTGGAAAGCATTACTGCTGGCGCCATGGTAACTTTGCGGCCGGTTGGACCTTTCCCCGTTCTCGTATTTTCATGTTCAGCTGCTGTTGAATCGGGTGCTCTGCTTGTAGGATTTGGGCTATGACAAACCAGTAGGCAGTATTTTTTCACACTAGGTGTACATACAACTAGTTGCATGTATGCAATTTAAATAGTAATTTAAAAAAATTAAAAAATAGATAAAATAGATTATGATTATATAAGTTATTCCCTGCAATCAACTTGTAGAGACCGTGGACATGACGAATGGAACAGGGGTTTCCACCGTTAGGGATTTGGCTTGGGATAGGCTAAGCTAACAGGTGAACCCTGCCTGTCATAAGTGCTCGGCTGTGGACCACAGTAGGAAGAGAGGAGAGGAGGCCAAGCGGGTTGAGCGTGTCGAGAGAGAGGGAGAGGGGTGGGCGAGACTTTAAGCCCATATCCTTCATGTTTGTCTTCCCTAGCATTGATGTGAATTTTCATTTTCTGATACTAATAGGATCTAGGGTTGGCAACAGGGCGGGGTGGGGCCGGGTTGGGCAGGAACACCCCCGTCCCCGCATCCACAATTCTCCACCCAGCCTCGGCCCCAGCCCCACAATTATAACGGGGGGAGAACATCCCCTGCCCCTGCCCCCGCAGGGGACCGACGGGTAAGTAGGGCCTAGCATGGAGTGCACCATTGCAGTACTGACCGGAGATAAGCCGAGCGACGAATTCTGGCGGTGGCTCCTGCGTCGTCGGGCGGTGGCTTCAAGTGGATTATCTTGGCGGTGGCTTTTGACCGGAGATATGCCGGGCGGCGACTAGTGGTGGGGACAGTTGGCGTCAGGCGGCATTGGGCTGGCGGCGACTGGTGGCGGGGGCAGCTGGCGCTGGGTACTGGCGGTGACTAGTAACGGGGATGGCTGGCATCGGGCGGCGTCGAGCCAGCGGCAACTGGTGGCGGGGGCAACTGGTGTCGGGCTGGGGACGGCGAGTGATGGGGGGCAGCGGGCTGGTGACGGGGGGTGGCGGGCAGGCAAAGGTGGTGGGTGGCGGGTGGCGGTGGCCTGGCGTCTGGCGGTGGCTGGTGGTTGGCGGATTGGGGAAGGACGAATGGAAATTGGGGAATATAAATTAGGGTTTCGATTTTATATGGTTGCCTAAATAACTAATGGGCCAGTTGGGTCATTTGGCAGTTGGACTATTTCTTAGCCTATTTTTTTAGTAGAAATATATACCCGGAACCCCATAGGTGACTTGCCGTCCCTACTCACCTACGGGTTAAAAACTTCATCCATCCTCGTCCCCGTAGGGGCCCCTAGGATCTATGGATTGCCTTCTCACCGTGCCATGGTATTGGCTTCTCAAGTATGCGTAGCTGCTATATAGGAGTTGCAACTGTTGAGCATAACTGCCATGATCAATAGTAGGGGAAAACTTTTGGTTCCTTCCGAGAAGTTCGAGATCTGGTATTGTATGAAAGGGTGGGGTGGCACTGAGGTTTTTTTGTGTTCCAACGGAAGTGGGTAAGGATAGGCTTCATCCTCCATAGATAGTTCTGGAGTTTCGTGGACTTTATGGATTGGCTATACCATCGGTTCAATGAGTAATGTGGTTTAGAGGATGAGTAGAAGGTTAGCAATGTTGCAAGGTTTCTCATCCTTGGGTGCTACAGCCACAACAGATGTTTAGTATAACCTCTTTATTGCTTCCCAAAATAAATTAATTTCTAGAATCCCAAGAAAAATTTTGTACATATAGGAAAAGAACAATGTGCCACTAATTAATGTAAAGGTAGGATTGATTGGTGGGTACATAAAGAGTACATATAGGATTCCGTGACGTTTTCCTGTGTGGAATAGGGAAAACATCACGGATCTATTATGGATTTTCAAAAAATCATCATAAAGTTTAGTCTTGGCCGATATTAATGACGAATTGGATTAGGCATCATAAAAAATAGTCATGCTGGGTAAAAGAATCATCATAAATGAGACAAGATTCACCACAAAAGTTGTGCTAGCACACAGTGATGAGGGTTTCCTAACAGAACTTGGCATTTTTGGTCGTCATGGGCCCACAATTAGCCGGTCTGATTTGTAAGTATGAGATTCTATTACAAAATCGTTGTAAATCAGGCATATTTCATTATAAGAGTTGTGCTAGTATATGGTGATGAAGTATTTTTTATCAAAGAATTAGCAAGCAATAGTTGTTACGAGGTCCCATATGTAAGTATGAGAAAACATAAAGGAGGAGACATTTTTTCTATGTTTGCCCTATCCAAATGGACTGGTATATAATTAGATGGCACTCTTTTATACAATGTTTGTATGTTTCGTGGACCGAGTATAGATAAGAATATATAATTCAACGTATTTTGGGATAAATTTTAAAAATCTAAAAATCAACTTGAATGCAGGGGTCCTTTATATTTCTCATCCCTCAGATGCAAAATACCGAAAATCTCTTATTTCCTACTATAGCAAACCATTGACGTCCATACAGTCTTCAATTGTCCACCTCAGTCCTTCAAGTGCCAAGCATTTGTTCCCACGAGAAAGCTGCTGCTAGGGGTGAAAACGGATCGAAAACGGTCGGAAACTAGCTATATCATATTCGTTTTCATATTTTTTTCAAAATCGGATTCGGAATCGGAAACCTCGGATACGAAAACGGAATCGAATATTACTGGATATAGATACGGAGCGAATACGAATCGGAACGAATACGGTAACGAATATTTATTCGAATATAAAAACCTCTCAAACTGAACTTTAGAAAACAACGAAGAGAGATAAGTGAGCCTCAGGCAGATCAGCTGGCGGCGACACTAGCAGACACAGATCTCCGAGCCCATCATGGATAAGTGAGCCTCCATCTAAGGAGCCACGGAGATCAATGACCAATAGCGAACGCCAGTGAGACAACAGTGGGTAGATCTGCCGGCGGCGACCCTCGCAGAGACGCCTATCGTCTCGGCGTGGACTGCTCCACCTCTCTCTCACTCCTGAAAATATGAGTGGGGGATTAACATAGTATCCCACAGTCCAACCCGTACTCCAAACGGATGTGGGTCCAACAAAAGAAACAAAGCCCAAACCCATGCACAAACCTTAAAGACAATCAACAGTCACAAGATTCGACCGAAAAAATTACTGACCGAAATCTAGCAAATGCCTTAAAAAAAACTCTTCTCCACATTATTATAGTCTCCCTTGTGTTTTTTCTCTACGCTAGTTATAAATATTTGATGTTTAGAACAAAATTTGATCAAATTTTTAACGTTTCTATTTACGATGTTATAATAGCTCTATTCAACTTGTACCATTTCTATTTTTAATTTAAAAAGTTATATATTGACAATATTTTAATGTTTGACCGAATCTTATTCTAATTGTGAGATTTATGAACGGAGAGCAAAACAGTGGAGTACTAAGCTGAATTGATTAAGCCCAGTGGAGAGGCCACGCCCTAATTGGTCTGCACCGGCTGCAAGCCTTCTCTGTTGTCGTCGTCGACGTCGATGTCTTCCAGGTGCGGTGGCTGCGGCGCCGGCGCGAGCTGGATCCAGCCGTGCCGACGCAGGCCGTCGGCGACAAGTTTGGTGCCGTGGAAGTCGTCGCGGAAGGCCTCGACGTCGTCGAGCATGGCGTTGATAGACGACCATATGAGCTCCTTCGTCTACTTCTCCAGCCGCGGGAAGCCGCAGCTGCGCTCGCAGAACTCGTCACCCAGGTCGAACACATCGTGCGTGCGCCGCTTCTCCACGCCGGCGGCCTACCTGCAGCGGACGTACTCCTCGGCGGCGCGGAGCATCTCCCCCGCCGGTGGCAGCTCCCTCCTGCCGGAGAGCCTCCGATGCCGGGCGGCGGCGGAGGCCGATGGGGGCGCGGGGCCCGAAGAGGGAGACGGCCGCGGGGGCTCGGGGCCCGGCGGCGACGGCGGCCGTGGGCGCGAGGGATGGCGCTGGCAGCCGCGGGGTCCGGCGCTGGGAGTGGCGTCGTCGCGTCGATGTGGTCCTGTGGAGACTAGAGACTGAGATCTGAGAGGGATAGAATGGCATACAAAGCTAGGGTTAGGTTAGTAGTAAATCTAATGGGTGATGCGAATATCCGAAAATTTTTCCGGATAATTTCCGACCGAATCCGAAATCCGCTGGATAATGCCTTTACCGTATTCGTATCCGTATCCAAAAAAAATTATCCGTTTCCGTATCCGAATCCGAGATTATTCGAAAATTATCCAACCGATCCTATCCGTATCCGAAATTTCGAACGATTAGCGGATATTATCCGAACCGTTTTCACCCCTAGCTGCTGCGCACGTGCTCGCACGCAGCTCAAGGGTGGGCTCGCACATTTACAATAAAAAATAAAATATTGAAAAAATAAAATATTAAAAAATCGAGTAACTTTATATTAATAATTTGAAACTTTCATCTCTAATTTTGAAACTTTCAATTCAATTTTTGAAACTTTCAACTCAATTTAAAAACTATCAACTAAGAATTTAATAAAATCTACTCAAATTTTGAAATTTTCAACCCAAAATTTGAAACTTTTAATTAGATTTTCAAAACTTTCAACTGAAATATAAACCTTTTAACTCTGTTTATTTATATATTATTTTATAATTAATAATTATTAAGTACTAATGATGGTTATTAGGGGGTGATTAGGTTTAATGACAGTTTTTTGGCGTACGGACGTAAGGCCGCGTACGCGCGCGCTAGCCCTCAAGAAAGTTTTGTAGCCAACAAATGTTGTTGACACGTATTCACTCAGAACATTAATTCAACTTTTAAAAATTATAGGAGTAATGCTTTTATTTCATAACAGAATTCAGAGTATAATTAATTCTGTTATTTGCTCCAACCCACATCAGCGTAGAATTAGTGTCCAATATTGTCACTTCAAACCAAGGGTCAACACACCTGCAGCAATTCAACTCTCAGTTCTCACCTTCCCTCGAGATTAGCTTTGGTGACCGTTGGTGATGACTGGGTGAGAGGGTTGGTCTCTCTCTGCCTACTGAACTCACGGTTGCTAGATCCTGCATAGCTGCTGCTGGTGTGGCTGCTGTTCCCACCATCCCTGAGCTGCCACTCGGTGATGTAGCTTGGCTTTGTGACCACCTCAGCCACATCAACATCTCCAGTGAGCATTGCCACAACCTTTGACATCAGCGGCCGCTGGTGCGGTGAGCCCTGTGTGCAGAGGAGTGCAACACGGATGACTATGAAAGCTTCATCCTTGTTAAAATCCTTAAGACTTGGATCTACTACTCCGAGAGCTTGCCCCATCTCATACAGGCCCCAGGCCTGTAAACAAACATAGGTTCAGTGGGCAGAAGATAGTAAACACGAATGAACTGATGTTTTCTCCGATGGAAAGATCATTGGTGAGCTTACCCACTCCAAGAGACATATCTTGCTTTCCTCAAGAGAGTTGTTGGTATTCGATCGCCCAGCAATAGTCTCCAACATGAGCACCCCGAATGCAAAAACATCAGCCTTTTCCGACAAATGACCTCTCATTGCATACTCGGGAGCCAGATAGCCCCTTGAAAAACACAAGACAAGTTAATAGTAGGATTCATATTGATGTTACAGTCATAAGAGAAGCGGTCAAATGTTCTTACAATGTGCCCGCAATTCTCGTGCTCACATGAGTTTGCTTCTCATCATAGAGTTTGGCAAGTCCAAAGTCGGAGATCTTTGGAGTGAGGTCAGTGTCAAGTAGGACATTGCTGGCTTTGATGTCTCTATGCACAATGCGCACGCTTGACTCCTCATGAAGATATGTTAGGCCTCTTGCTATGCCTAAAATGATCTGGAAGCGCATTGTCCAATCTAGGTTTAAGCTACTATCTCCTGTACAAGCAGAAATACCTCAATTGTTCTAAAAAAATGTAAATAATGGTGAAAAGCAGAAAAGATAATTCTCAAGTGTTTATGAAGCAAGAGAGTTTTATTAGTGAAATCAAGCAAATTCTATGTCACATGTGCTGGCAATTTGCACACTCACCAAAAATTGCTCGATCCAAGCTTCCATTTTCAAGGTACTCATAAACTAACAAGGGTGTTTTACTGTCAATGCAGCATCCGTGCAATTTAACAAGATTCCGGTGTTGCACAGCAGAAATTGTTGCAACCTCTGTCACAAATTGGCTTCTCCCCTGATGAGATGATTCAGAAAGTTGTTTCACTGCTATAACTCTTCCATCAGGTAGTTTACCCTGCCAAAGGAAGAACCTTTCTAAAGTTACATGTATATTTTGAACATGGACAGAAAGGTTGCCCAAAAGTTGGAGTTAATACACAACGAAATAAATATTGAGTTGTATTTTCACAAGATCAATTATGGGGAATAGACAACCTTGTACACTGGCCCATATCCGCCTTCCCCAATAATGTTTTTATAACTGAAGTTGTCTGTAGCTAGCTTGAGTTCAGCATTACTGAAGACATCGTGTTGTCCAACAAGGTTGTACAGTTCTGCTTTTTTTCATGGACATATGAGAAAGAGTAAATAATCTGAAAAAAAATGCTAAATTAAGGTACAAATAAATAATACCTTCTTTCTGTTGTGCCATTGTTCTTCGCTTCTTTACCAACATAAATATTCCAAATAAAGCTGCTAATCCTAAAACTAATGCACCAACCGATATTCCAGCAATTGCGCCTGCTTTACTTTTCCTTTTTGGTACACCATTTCGAACAGTTGGTGCAAAATCTATAAAAATTTGATCTTACTTATTAGAAGCGAATATAATCCTTGTTGAAGATAACATAATGCTTGTGCTTACTTGGTGTGACTCTTAATGCTGAGACCATTGGTCCGTAGTAACCTTGACTAGGTACGCAGCAAGTGCCTTTACCAGCCCAGAAGAGATGGATCTCAAGGAAATTTTTTGACACTGTGGCCGTATAACTCCTGTTAAGTGCAGTAAAAGATTTTCCACCCGCTGTTTTCCTTATATCAAAATTCTTTTCTATCAGATCACCCTATGCAAAGTGCAATAGCACTTTCAGATAAAGAATAAAAGATTCAGTATATAATTGATAATGCATTCAATTTTTACCTGGACATATATGTCAAAAACTCTCCTTCCTAAGCTTAGCCATGTCTGCGAATCTGGATAAGCAAACTCTGCAAATTGAAGCAGAACAGTGTAATTTCCATTCTCAAGTCCCAGGCCATAGTACCTCACCGATGATGCCGACATCCTTGCAGTTTCAAACAAATTTGAATCAACGGCATTCTCAAACTTCTGTGTACTATTTATTATGTTCATTCCATTTGTAGCGAGAAAGTAGTTTCCAACATTGCTGACACCCCATCTTGTCTCACTGGTAACATAATATGATGCAGCCCCAAGGTTTGTAGCATCTGCTTCATAAATTGTGTCATCTAAGCCTCGAGTCGATCTATTACTGCCGCAGTCAACCGCAAAGGAATAGTCTGGAATTAAGATTTGCAAAACCAATTATTGAAATTTCTAAGTTCATGGTAACTACTACGGTTGATGAAGAGTAAAAAATATACATTGTGGAGATCCAAGGAAACAAGGAGTGTCTTTCTGCAGGCAGTTTAGTCCCGAAGGTAAAGTGCTGTGGACAATTTTTATTAAAAATTAAAAGTTGTGAACAACATTCTTTTAACATTTAATGTCTTGCAGAAGAATAACTAAATGCCATAAATACCTGTGATCGGTGTTACCAAGTACAAAGTTGTTTGCCACCAAATTCCTTGTACAAAATAAAATTTTAGAATATAAATTTTTATTACTTGTCAAAACAAATTTCAGAATTTTATACTTACAATTCTAATTTGTTCTGGGTAGCCCAAGAAGGCAAGCTTCCAGTGAGCTGGTTGTAGGAAAAATCTCTATAAACAGTCCAGAAATAGTACATACGAAGTTAATACATTGTATTATGAAAATAATTTCAGCTAAGTGCTATGTTGGTCCTTTTGACATACAACGTTTTCAAGGAAGGGCTTATAGCATCTGGCAGACTTCCCGAAAGGCTATTGTTCCCAAGAAACCTGATATAGTACAAGATGATGGGACATAATGATGAGATTAGCAGGTGTTTGTGTAAACTTAATTAAAGTAATGAACAAATTTCTTACAGAAATTGAAGGTTTCCTAGATTCAGGATGATTTGAGGAATTTGGCCTGTGATATTGTTAAAACTCAAGTCCCTGTGATTCAGGACAGATTTCACTTGATGAGATGCTTTACAGTTGAAGAAATGACTAATAGTATAATAAACTTGTGCCAAGGCTAGAATGAAAACTTACAGCAGGATTAAAGCTGCAAACTTAGAAAAATCAACTGGTCCAAGATTGCCAGATATCTTGCAGTTCCTTAATATTCTGTAACAAAATCCAATTTCAGTAACTTGAAACTTCGTCAACTCTAAGCTCTATACCTGAAAGCATCACATACAGGTTGCTCAAAGATGTGAGATTACTGATAAAGGCCAACGGAGAGTTCCCATTTACAATGTCACCAATCCGTCTGCTCATTTGTATATTTTACAAATCAGTTATCAAGCTTGACCTTCTCAGCCATCAAGGAATCAATGATGCCCAAAACAATAATTTACTTACAAGTTTGTTAACTTGGTCAGATTAGATAAACTTGCTGGGATTGGTCCTTCAAAAGAATTTCCTTGAAATGCCCTACAAGCTCAACTTTCAGGAAAAAAAAAGTGCAGACATGCCAGGTCCATTTTAATTAAAAAAGTAAGCTCCATTAATCAACATTTTTATGTCAAAGTTCTTTGTATCGACATGCCATGAAGATTGGTGCATTTTTTGGTAATAAGAAAAAGGATGAAAGATGGGTGCATTACTGTTGAGTGAGGACTAAAAGGTGAAAAACTCTATTGTCTGAGTTCAAATGGAAAGAACATATGCAGTTTTTTTTTTTTGTTGAACAACTCCATCTGTCTCTGAAAAAGATACACCGAAGGATATAGTAACAAGTTAATATAACTAATCTTACATATCTTCTAATTTAGGCATGCTCCCCAAATAATCAGGTATGTTCCCCGTGAAGTCATTATCTGATGCCCTCCTGCAAGCGCATCAAAATGTGTTTGACATTTAGAACGAAAATACAATGAACATAACAGGTAAGGCTCTGTTATTGACTGTACAAGATCTTCAGGTTCTGAAGTTTTGAGAATGTTGAAGGGAACGGACCACTGAATCCAGAACTATCGATGTACCTGTTATTGAAAGATTTAAGTATCTGATGTTCAACAATAGATCTGGCCATTCCAAAATTTAGTTATTTTTTGAAGTAGCAATCGGAAGTTAGAATTGGTGCATCTTACATCTGCTGAAGATTGGTCATGTTACCCAGTTCATCAGGAAGTTGACCAGTAAAATTATTAAAGCTAATGCCCCTGTATCAAAACGAAATATTTCATGACTATAAATTAGTTTTCTTCATCTAATAGCTCGAAAGGGGGGATAGTTTTCCTGATGAGCCATCGGACCTACACACCATTATAATTTTTTAAGCCTTCATCAGGTCACTTTTACTCGAACATGTGAAATACCACTTGTAAGGGTAAGATATGCTGACAAGCTAGCCTAACACATAGACTACTGAGTTTATAGTAAATTTATTGTTGAGAAGTTATGCGACTAATCATTTTTAGTATTTAGTTCAGACAGTCCCAAATATATGGTTGAAGATTGATCTGCCATGAAAAAACAAGATTCCTTACAGCGAGAGAAGATTGGTGAGGTTTCCAAGCTCCTTTGGAAGTGGTCCAGAGAGTGGATTGAAAGGAAAAGCCCTTCAAACAATGAAAAATAGTTAACACGAAATACCATCAAATGTATGCTACATGAATCGACAACTTGATGTATAACTCCTACAAATATTTCATGAAAGTAAACTTTCCAAAGAATGATGGCAGGGCACCAGTCAAGTAATTGTAACCCAGGTTCCTGAAACAACACCAGAAACATCATGTCAGTTAGCTGACACAAACATTTTGCATACCTGACCACTATTCGCTCGTTTTCACAAGGAAATCGATAGTTGAGCATTGAACACATGGGGTTAAATTTATAATTTCTGCAAAACATTGATTATCAGGATTAAGATGATAAGGCATAGATACCATACAGGTCCTGCATATAGGTGAAATTCTGCAGCTCTGAAGGCATTTGACCAACAATGCTCAAATTAACTACCCTCCTGCAAAAACAAACATGTAATATTGATAAGTAAATGAAATAAGTCCATTTTTTTTCCCTTGAATTGTTCTCCAGACTGTTCAATTTTCACCCTACCTCCTAGGTTTGCCCCAAGAACATGCATAATCAGCCCAGCCACTTCACCCAAAAAACAGAATACCCTGGTTTTGGTCCAACATACCAAATGCCTAGGTTGTACCATAAAAAAGGGAAACAGATGATTGAAATATTGGTAGTAATTGTGAAGAAAAATTCCTGATTGGAATGGTCATCAAATCACTCGGCTGAACCTCCCTATGCATCCAAGACTGGCATGTTTGCATTACAGGAAGGAACAATCAAGATGGTGTTTGGTTTCAGAGCAGGTAACGAGAACTTAAACATCAACAGATTACGCCGTTATAGGAGCTGTAACATGTGCTTACTTGATCTGTTTGGTTCAGGTGAGAACTGTTGCCGTGCAATTTGGCATTTGGTGACGGCGGGCCAGCCACCATGCTGCCGCTGGCCGAGCGAGCCCAGCACGGTGCTGAGCTCCTCGGTTAAGATGAACCTGTCCTTCCTTCCGTCGAACATATCGAATGCATACCTCAGGCCCCTCTCGTCCGCCTCATCAGCTTCCCCTGCCTCTTCTCGGTCTCCCCCTCTTCTTGCTTCTCCCTCTATGCTTGGGGCTTGGCTTAGACCGAGCACAACGTCGAGGAGGAGAGGGAGAAGAGGGCGTTGTCGGTGGCGCGCGGCGGCGGCGTCGGAGGTGGGCCCGAGCTGCTGAGTTGTGACTCGCCGGCGAAGGCGGCGGCGCCGTATCGGTTTCCGTTGCCGCTTGGGGTGGGAGCGGTATCAGTTTGGGTCGGTCCAGGAGCCAAAAATCCAATTAGGACGTGGTACCCGATTGCGGCCTACACGGTTGTATCGTCCTTTCAGTTCATCTGTATAAGATATGGCCCAAAACGTGACCCAGCCCAATAGCTCTGGTAGTAGGCTTGTTTGGTATTTGGTAAGTGGGATTGGAAAAAAGATATCCCACCCATCAAATGGTAAGATTCAATCCTAGCCATCCATTTTTCTCACATCATTTAATCCTAACAAACCACTCATGTTCATTTCTCAATCCCACCTTCCGTAACCCATTTGTCAAACAAGCCCTGGGAAGCGTTGGTGGCCTATCTTTCCTTTCACTCTCTTTCTCTATCTTTCATACACGCTAACCTGCTTCACTATGTTGCCTCAACCACACTATGTTGGGCCATCTCTGTGAATGCTTGGTCGTCAGCACGTGTAACATCCCAATTTTCTAGTAGCATTGACACCAATTTAACGAAAGTCTATCCACATCAAACAATTCCAAAAAAAATCATCAAGGGTCACCACTCAAGTTGGGCTTCCTTTACTCTTTCCTTTACTACTCTTCTTTCTTTGACAACCCAGTTAATCACTTCACTCCTCACACATCCCAGCAGGCTAGCCTACTCTCCCTTTCTTTACCCTCTTTTCTCCACAGTGTTCTAACTCTGCCTATTCCCTTTCTTCTCCCGCAAGATAAAGCACACCCATCTTACAGGCGTTCGATTCAGCTCGTGGTTTTGGCTTCTTCCTCAGTTTCCGTTAGCACGTTTTTCAAAATGTAAAATGGTGTATTTTTTATAAAAACTTTCTATATAAAAATATCTCAAAAAATCAAATATATCCATTTTCCAAGTTTGTAACAATTAATACTTAATTAATCATATACTAATGATATTTCTTGTTTTGCGTGTGGCTTATAAACTAGCACCAGAAGCCGAATCAAATAGGCCCTTAGCCCAACCATCTCTACAAGAGCATGACACGGCTTGACCAAGAAGATACATGTTATACCTTTATAGACATGTGCTCACCACTCTCTTGTACAGACGTGGTCACCCAGTTCGGTCTAATCCATGTGTCCCATAATCCATACAACACCTGTCTCTTCCCCCTACTCAAAAGAGTTGTCATTCACAGCTTATGTTTTATAGTGTTATGAAGCCTGCGCCTTGCCTCTCTGCTGGGTGAAAATCCTCTCTCCCTCTCAACCACTGTGCTAACCAACCACTCATGATGACTAGGTGACTACACCACCTTGCTCTTGACTCCTCAGTGGTCCCTTTTTGCTTTCTAGGATCAATTCTTCTTGAGGCCAAAATACATAAATCATGTCGCCGCAGCTACGACATTAGATTCCACTCGTCCAATATGATCCTGGCCCAATTCCTCTAGTCCTAAACATCTCTAGTAAGCACTCTAGCAAGCTTACAGTACCATAAGTTGGCTCCATAACCAATCAAGCTAGTCCAAGTATTGCACTCTTTCTCATGGCATTGCGCCTTTTCTGCCGCCACAACTCACCATTGCCGACATCATAGGAGTATCCTCAGTTTCTAGTTGCAGCCACACTTACATCGCAGTAGCCCCAAGTAGCTCGAGCATGAACGCCGTCTCATCTAGTTGGTCGCAACTGTCGAATCTATCTCCCTTCCACCTTCTAGTTGTTAATGCTAGCCATTTGTCATGTGCATTCCCTCCGCTAATAGTTTGACAACACCACCTCAGTATCGTCTTGCTGTGCTGGCACATTTTCCACACCACCTAGTCATCGCTAGCATGCGGATAAGTTCATGAGGACCGAGACACTAATATGTGGGCCTTGGTTCATGAACATGGACATTGTGCATTCATCTCCCTCTCTCTATGGTGTCTATGCACTTATCTCTTGAAGACCAGGCCACTGACATATGGGATCAAGACCTCTTGGTCCGCGTGCTTACGTAACCCCCTCCCCCTCTTACTTGTACCAAGTCCATGGTCTTAACTGCACATGGGTGGTCTTGCCTATCGACCATAATAAAAGAATATTCCTTAGAATATTCATGATCAAACATCAATTATGCCTTCCAATTTCCATAAAAGTAAAAAAAATCCAAAAATTCACATATGTTTATCCATTGCTTAGGTTGACTTTGTTCCTACGGTACTAGAAATTTTCTACAATTGAGATCTCTCTATTAGGACATATAATGTCTTTAATAGGCATGTATTTATGTATGTAGCTTTTCCTCGATTTGCACATAGTCTCCATCAGGGTAAAACTCTTTGTGCACCAATTTTGAGAATTACCTTGAATAATTAGGAACAAGAAATCACTCCTTCATCATATTGATCCCACGACAGCAAAATAAGCTTTATTTGTTTTATGAATAGGAACACACAGTGTCATGCACAGACTAGCTTCATAGGTCATCATTTTCCCCTATTCTTTGATAACTTTACCAACTATACCTGGCAAGTAGTACGGACGCTGAGTGCAGATACCGAGGTGGTCTACTTAGCCCATAATGATGTGTTTTCTTGGGGTAAAGTGGGTTTTCAAAATGTATTTGGAACCATACATGCAGTGTTAGTGTGATTGTAAAGTAAAATTAGCTTGTTGATCAAAGCTCGCAATGACAAGATGGCGCTTGTGTGGCTTAGCTTTGTGTTTGCCCACAAGAACCAATTCCTTGAAGAATTACCACTGAGTGTAGCCAATATGGCCACATGGGTGGTAGGGGACATCCATGTCTAAATAATTAGTTAGCTCAAAAAACCTCACTTACTAGTTGTGGATCGCTAGGATGGTGGCTTGAGGTGTACCCATTAGATCTTGAACACACGAAGTCCAAGACTTTCCTGGTGCTTGGTTCATGACCCTTCTAGTTGGTTGGCTTCGAAAAGGCCTTGTCATGAGCTTCTATTCACCGGCTATGTCCCATACAATACATGTTGAATGATCGGAATAAAGTTGTGTCACATCGTGTCGGTACAGTATGCACCCTTTACAAAGGTTAAGGGCTCCTTTGGAACCTAGGATTCTCAAAACGCAGGAATAGAAAAAACGTAGGAATATGTTGTCACATACTATGCAATATTACAAGATTTCAAAACATAGAAAAACTCGGGATAATGTGTTTGGATGGTTCATAGGAATTAAAATACAGGAATTTTGGAGGAAATCACATATGGAAGAGAGAGAGTAGAGAGGGAAAGAGAGTGTGCATTGAACTTAGCAAAGGACAAAAAAAACATTAAGTATAAGCTCATGTTAAAATTCCTATGGATTGAGGGCATAGGAAAGCAATCCTTAGGAACTTAAAAATCCTATTCATTTGTTCCAAAGGATGTCATAGGAAATTTTTCCTAAGGATCCTAACCCTCCAAAAATCCTATGGTTTCCCTCCATTCCAAAGGAGCCCTAACTAATTTGTTCCAACAACCGTTATGGAGGGTGAAGATGATGGTAGTGGTTTCATCCTATAGTTCCCACATTGTTCCCTACGGATTGAGATAATCTTTCCTTGTTCTGTTTCCGCTGCTTATGTCATGTTTATTGTAGACTCAGGTTTGATTTGCAGTTGCAACCATGGCAAACGTATATTCTATCATATTATAAAGATTAAGCATATGGCAATGAAATATCTCCATTACCATGCATTCCAACACTTTGTCCTAGCATTGGTACTGGCCATACGCGTTTAAGGGGCGGTGGTTCATCTGGACTCCTGTGACATAACCTCTCTGGTGATGTTGTACGCTGATACAAGACATGCATGCTTCTATGAGCTGCACCAAGCTTTATGGATTAATTCCGTAATAGCCAGTGAGCCTCTTCCAATCACCTCAAATGTGCCACCATTCACTCCACCTTGTTTGATATATGCTCTGTTGTTTCCTTCCTTCACAAGAGACAGGTGAGAGTGCCATTACCAACATTTGCCCAAAGTGGCCACCACTTGATCTCATTGACTGTCGTTATTGTAGGCCCTTGTGCACTGCCACTATGGGATTAGAGGCCCTTGACCATGCAACATGTTGTCGATGTTTTATATCGGCTTATTGATTGTAGTGCTGCTCGTTGGACCGAAACTCGATGTACTTCGAAAAATAAGACGATTTATACTAGTTCAGACTCTCGTGGTGAGGTAATACCCTATTTTCAGTTGTGATGTATTGCTTTCGCTGTATTCTCTGGCAAGATTGGTTATGGTGTGGGTGGTGCCCTAGGGGGCTCCTTACCTCTCCTTATATACCGAGGAGGCAAGGTTACAAAGTAAGAATCCCAGTCAGACGCGACCAAGAGATTTCCTTATCAGAACATAGAGTAACTAGCTAAGACTATATTCCTTACCTTGTCGTGCAAGGTTATATGAAACCGAGTTCTATTATATTCCTAATTATATGGGCTGGCCCACTCTCTATCCGAGTGGCCGTATTTGCCTTCCTTAAGGTACCCAGAGCTCATGGCCTTCATACATGTCATTGAATCTACTAAAGAGTAAGTTTTCTTTCTAAACCGTTTGTCTTAACTAACCTTGCGAACACGCTAATTCTAGCTTATGTGTTGTCTAGAAACAAATTAGTTCATCAACTTAGATAAAAACATATTTACCAACTAGTTTTTAATATGGATAATTTTGGAAAAAGTGGTCTAGAAAACCTAAAATAATATCTTCTTGAGAACAAAACCAACATACTAAAATGAAATCTAACAAAAGAAATGGAGGGAATATCTATAATAATGACCCTCGAATATCACAAATATTTTGATGGAGACGGTGCCCTATGCTGTCTCTAGTATATCTGAATTGTCCGTGTGATGATCCCTATGCAATATGTGTTTTTGATCATGTGCTTGATAAGTCCATGTAAACTGTGTCATCTTATGATGTATATATTTTTGTAATTTGAAAACCTATACCAAATACGGCCTTTGTTAAAGACTTAAAGCTGATATATATCGATATCACATATACAGACAACTGGCTTGAATATATATATATATGCTGGTCAACTATCACACACTTGTGACAACACGATGTCTTGAACCATAGATATATATGTGATATTTTCTTATTGATTTGCCTGTGAAATTTTATTTTTGTCATATACTTTCATATAGATGGATTAGTATGAAATGACATAATTACTGACAGACACCCAATAGACAGTTTAGGAGGGAAAGTTTATTTGCCCTTCAAGAAGTGATAAATTAGAAACAAGAATAATAATTTTGACTATAAATAGTGTGCACTATTTACAATCAAATTTGTTATTTTTGTTTTGTCTTTTATTAATTAAATTTAAAATTATATATTTTGAAGTGATATATCATATATTGATCTTATATTATTAATTTTTTTTATGATTTTTTAGATGACATTCCCTTGAGAGAGAAAAATCCACCTATACCTCCTATGATAACTGCTTAGGACCGCGCATGACGACGTTTTTGGTTGTGGCTAGTGGGAAAGTTCAAACCTCCACGGTCAGATATATGAGTTGACCTCTTTCGTCTTTCGGATGAGAAACTGTTGACACGCACAGAACAAGGCGACAACTAGCCACAGCTGCTTAATTCCGGTTTTTCTATAGTTAACCGAATGGGACCAAAAAAATTGGATCAAAAAGCAGTGGGTGGATCGAGCCATATTTTATGGTAGGAAGCAGTTGCAAGCAACACATGCACGCCTAATTAGCTGAACTAGCTACTAGATGACACTGAATCACTAATCAAGCAAAGCAATCACTGACACTCAATCGAATATATACGGTTGAAAAATCCTTGCACGACAGCCGGAATTTGGGGACGAAATGGACTCTTTAGCTAGGGCAGTTCATCGAACACAGTGCTGGTAATCTAACAGAAGATGAGGGAGCGAGCATAGCACGTACAGTTTGATAATGTGGCAGAGGCTGTTGTTGCTGAAAGTGCAATCACACTTGATGAACGGGTTGATGTTGGGGTAGTAATCCCAGTCGTTTTTGTCAGAGGCGAGACCACTGCAGGACTCGCCGCTGATGTTCCACTCGGACGACGCCTTCTGGCCCCATCTCCCAAATATCGTGTTTAGGGCTGCCACTGGTAGAGTTACAACTTAATTATTGTTTATATCTATGCATGCAGAATTATGAAATGAATCAAATTCCTCATTTTTGTGCGGCACAATGAATCAAATTCCTGCGCGATCGATGGAGGAAAACCAAAAACCAAAGAAGACGATGCTACGCTTGCACGGCATGTTTCTTTAGAAATCAGATCGACTGAAATTTGAGCCGGCTTTTGGTAGAAATTAAAGCCAAACAAACTTACAGTCTTTACAAAACAAAAGAAAGCATCCAACACTGGGAGCACACAACATAAACACCGAGAATACTTACTTTCGAGTGGATCAGTTATTGGTGCTTGCTGAGCCTGAGCAGCTGCAATCCTCCATGTCCACGAGCACACAAGCACCAGCCACACGAGACCGCTGATCCTGCTGCAGCAACACTGCATCTCTCTCTCACGCTCGCTCGCTCATACACACCACGGCCGTGGTCTGTGGAAACTACGTTGGGTCGTTGCTTGGCTTGTTAATTAAATAGATGTCGTTGTATAGCTTGTGCACTCAAAACAAAAAAAAATATTGGGAGCTAGTACATGCATAAAATATAATAAGATTTTTTAATATCAGAATATATAACATTAGCAGATCTGTCAACAAAAATATAATTAGAAAAAGGTAGTACTTGAATATATATATATATATATATATATATATATATATATATATATATATATATATATATATATATATCTATCTCTGAAGCCCAGAATATAGCTAAAAATTTGCTTTTCGTTACCACTATTACATTTTTGTTCATCTCATCATCATTCTTTTGAGTTTTGCATCCTTCGATTTTCTTCCACTGTCATAAGTACCAAGTGCTTGTTTAAGTACTAGCATATTCTTAGTTTCAAGTTTTACATGTGGCCCTCATGTCAATGTAGTATATAGCTGTCGAAGTCATCCTTAGTGTCACAAATTAAATAACTATCTCTTTTGTATTTGAAACCTTAATTAATTAACCTTTTCTTTCTTCCTGTCATATTATTTTTAAACTTTATTTATTACTTATATATATATCCATATGTGTTTCTAAAAATATGACGTAGGCTACAACCACACTAGTGTTTTGACTATAGACCGCAACCAGCCGTGGAAATGAAAAACCTGCTGTGGACCTTGTGAAAGGACCTTCCCCCGATATCTGCTGCTGCCAAGTCGTCTGCTATTGATTTTTTTGCAAATTGTCATAGTCTAGAACATCGATTTGCAATGCTTATTTTCACCGGTTTGGGTGTGTGAAACCATTTGCAAGTCTAGTCGGTCCATTTGGCCTGCCAAAATGATTGACCCAAAAAATAATTAAGAGAGTTTGAGCTGAGCATGACATGTGCAGAACAAACATTTTTTCCAAGAATCCAAAGGGCCCACGTGAAGGGAGTACTTTATTGTTTTTTCCAATAGTCATGACAACATCCTCTGCCTACATTTTGCTATCGCCCTCTCGTTTTCCTTGGTTGTTTTTCCGTGTAGGCCGGATAACGTACACACTCTGTGGAAAGCTGCATACATGACAACACTATCCACATATAATGAGTTCGTCTTTACTGCCGTCTTATTCTATTGCACATCACATTCAACTTTGCGGTTCGGTTCAACTGAGTTCTAATTTTCTGTTTTAGTTCTTATATATTTTGCTTTTAGCATTTGTTTCCTAAATTTTATTTAACCAGTTTATACATTTGATAACTGGCATATGATAATAAAAGAAATAAAAGTTACCAATAGAAAAATACAAAGGAAAATGTCCCAAAAAACATCAAAAATTTACCTGAATTTGTTTTTGTGGAGCATCTGAGGCTTCGCTAGTCCATGGCATTGGTCCATTTGTTTGCTGGACCTACATATAATTTGGAAACACATGCTATGTACATAGGCTGCTTTTAGTGTACACCGTATACATTATCTAACAAATACTACCGAAAATTCTAGAAAAAATTATACATGTACTTTCAATAGTACTATGTATAGTCTCATCTTAAAATTCATTATGCATAAAGAGAAAAAAATAAAATTTTGATAGATTTATACTCTTAAAATTGTCAATTTTTTGTTACAACTAAAATATGATAAATTTTAAGATGAGATTTTATATATAGGTGTAGTACTATTAGAAATATATGTACAAATGTTCCTAGAATTTTTTGTGATATTTATTAGTTGGAGTGCATGGTGTGTACAAGGAAAGTTTGTGTACATAGAATATGTGTTCCCATATAATTTAGTCTATAATCGGCTAGCAAATTTGATTTATTTGGACTATTATTTAGTTTTGTATTCACTGATTTGAGTTTTCCTCGACCAAATACATACACCACTACCAGAATTTTGAAATTTCGTGAGGGTTAAAATACCCTCACGAAAATCCCCTCACGAATCAGAAGCCAGGAAAATGTCATTTTCGTGAGGGTTAACCGTCACGAAATATTTTCGTGAGGGTGCTCACCCTCACGAAAATGGACCGTCACCCTCACGAAAATGGACCGTCACACCCATCCTCCCGCCCGAGCACGCTTAACTTCGGAGTTTTAACGGGATCTGGTGCTTTGGTGCGGGTATAATCACATGTGAAATACTTACGCCACCGGTTGGTCTAGTGCTTTCTTGTCCGAGTGGGGTAGATGACGCTGTACACTATTTTCGTGAGGGGAAAATCATTTTCGTGACGGTGCACCGTCACGAAAATATGTTTTCGTGAGGGTTTTCGTTGCACGGGTGCATCAAAAACCCTCACGAAAATTCGTCACCCTCACGAAAATAGCATTTTCTGGTAGTGCACTGTCCTTTGATATTCCTATGTTTATCTCTACAGAAAGACGTACTAGCAGCTAATTTAAGTCTACACTTGATTTATTTTGACAACGACAAGGTGAACTCATTTCTACATAAATATTGCCTAAATTTAGGAGACTAGAAGACAGCTACATAATAGAAGTAATAATAAATGTAGGGACGCGGATGCTATCGTATATACCCCAAGTTTGTTTTATCACAAGAGGGAGGACAGGGACATCGTAGGTGACTCCACTAGCAAGGAATAACCTGAAATTAGATTAGGTGACATCTGAGACTCTCCACAAGAGGTGTACAGTAATAGCATCTTGGTGAAGTTGGATGAGAAGAATGGAAGAACTGGCATTCCAATTTTCAAATAATTAAATAAGACAACATATAGGCACAAATAATGCTATATATGTAGGTTTTTTGTTTGGCCTCCATATATTAATGGCTTGTTGAACCACGCAAGCTTGCACACTACTAGGAAAACTATTTTTTATAGGCAGTCGGTAACTCATTTATACAGGCATCTAGCCCAACCATCTATGGCTCAAAGGTATGTAGAAATCAACAATTTTTTACAGGCGGACTCCACAACCATGGACAGCTCTCTTAAAAAACTACCCGTAAAAATGAATTTCTAATTTTTGGTTTTTTAGGCATAGAAAAACCCCAAAAAACTATTTCATATTTTACTAGGCATCTATACAAGGTCAAGTCACACGATTTTTCACGCAAAATATACGCGCGTGCAGTATATAGTACTCAAACCTGGGAACGCTCACTCCACGCGGAGCTTTCTTACCATCTCAACTATAAATCACTTCGTGACAGTGGTACGGATGCTTTTTTTTAGAACACCTCTCTAAAACTTGTAATATATATTTAGCACTCTTTTCAATGCAATTTTGTATATAAGAGTAGTCACGTTGGCTAGAAAGTAGAGTAAATAAGTTATCAGTAATCAATACAAGGATACGTTCGTGATGCATGGGCCATGCATGCACACGTAGTGTGCTTAATTAACAACAAGGTAATTAGCAAGATCGATACTTATATTAGGTCTTATACTTAATCTTAGCCTTAACACATACATGATCACCTTAAATTTATACGGAATAGAGGTGAATTACTGACCGGTTGTGTTAGAGCCCATCGATGCCGTAGTTGAAGTCGGTGGAGATGTAGTTGTAGCCCGTCGGTGGACTTGTGGGTGACATAGTCCCTCCGGCCGCCACCTGCACTGGCCGGCAATGGTGAAGGAGATCGCGCTTCCGTCTCCTTCCAGCGGGTTTAGGATCGGCTAGGGTTTTGGGGTTAGCTTAGCGTGAGATAGATCGTCACCTATTCACGTTGCCGTAGCCTCTTTTAATTTGCGCCGGAAGAGATCGAGGGCAATTCCGTTAGAGGAAAAACGGGCGCTTCCAATCGTAGCGCGTACGTGGGAATCGGTCCACGTCGTTAGCAACGCGTGGGAGTGGGTGGGCCGAGCCCACACGCCTCACAATGGCTCAGTGGCCATTTAGATCAACCAATATTCTCCCACTTGATCTTAAGGCTAACGAGTCTAATCTAAATAGTATGGCGAACTAAAATAATGTGTCGCAGCGGTCAATGAAAACGCCATTACGACAACAGTATCTATAGTCACCAAATTACCTCGATAGGAAACAACTTACTCTCATAGGGTGTTGATTGATTCTTATGCCCCTATTCTAGAATCACACTTATAGGCTACCTACTAATCTTATGCCGGCAATATGCTCATTAAATAAATTGGGTGATAGACCTTTAGTGAGCGGATTCACGAGCATTAACTTAGTACTTATGTGCTCAACTTTAATTGTTTGATTCTGGATTCTATCTTTCACAACGAAATATTTTATGTCAATGTGTTTGGCAGCACCACTTGACTTGTTTTGTTGTTACTTGAATAGAACACTGCGGCCTTATTGTCGCAGTATACAGTGAGTGGTTTTTAGAAATGCTGTCTACCACTCTTAGTCCCGAATAAAGCCTTTAAGCCATACGGCCTGCCCGGTTGCCTCATAACATGCTATAAATTCAGACTGCATTATCAATGCTGCAGTGAGAGATTGATTGGAGCTTTTCCATGAAATGGCTCCTCCTGCAAGAGTGAAGACATAGCCTGATGTAGATTTCTTAGTGTCTACACATCCTACAAAATCAGCATCTAAATAACCAATAACCTCAAGGTCATCAGACTTTCTATAAGTTAGCATGTAATGCTTAGTGCCTTGCAAATAACGTAAAACTTTCTTAACAGCCTTCCAGTGGTCTAAACCTGAATTAGACTGGTACCTGCCGAGCATTCCGGTCACAAAAGCCAAGTCCGGTCGCGTACAGACTTGTGCATACATTAAGCTTCCGACAGCTGAAGCATACGGAATCGACCTCATCTGATCTTTCTCTAATTGATTCCGCGGGCTTTGGAATAAACCAAACTTATCGCCCTTGACAATTGGAGCAGGCGTGACAGAGCACTTACTCATGTTGTATCTTTCAAGTACTTTGTCAATGTATGACCTCTGAGATAACCCTAATACTCCTCTAGACCTATCTCGGTGTATCTCAATGCTCAAAACATAAGAGGCTTCACCAAGATCTTTCATGTCGAACTTAGAGGGCAAGAATGTCTTAGTCTCATGCAGCAAATGCTTATCACTGCTTGCTAATAGAATGTCGTCCACATAGAGTACTAAGATTATAAACTTACCACCCTTACACTTTATATAGACACAATTATCCACTTCATTCTCCTTAAATCTGAAGTTCTTAATTATATCATCGAATTTAAGGTACCATTGTCTAGACGCTTGCTTAAGACCAAAAATGGATTTCTTTAGTCTGCACCCATATGCTCCTTGCCTTTCATGACAAAACCTTCCGGTTGTGCCATGAAAACTTGCTCATGCAAGTCACCATTAAGAAATGCAGTCTTGACATCCATTTGATGTAACTCTAAATTATAATGAGCTACCAGCGCCATAACAACTCTAAATGAGTCCTTCTTAGAGACCGGGGAAAAGGTTTCATTATAGTCTATTCCCTCTCTCTGCGAAAACCCTTGACTACGAGCCTCGCCTTGAATCGTTTGACATTTCCCTTAGAGTCATACTTAGTTTTGTAAACCCACTTATAGCCTACTGTTTTAACTCCTTCAGGAATTTCTACTAAATCCCAGACTTCGTTAGCACCCATAGACTTTAGTTCATCTTCCATGGCGTCAAGCCACTTGGATGAATTTTCACTAATGATGACTTCCTTAATTGAAGTGGAATCATCTGCTTTCCCAGTGTCTTTTCCAATAAAAATCTCATAATCACTAGGAATGGTAGATCTCCTCTCCCGCTGTGATCTTCTTAGTTGTTCATCCGGAACTCCAGCGGGTTGAGGAATTTGCACATCAGTGTGTACATTATTTTGTGCTATAGGTTCATTAGTACCCTCAACTGTAGACGGATCCACAGAAGAAGATACCTGTGGCACTTGCTGAGACATAGGCAGATTTTCCTGTTGGATAACCGGCATAGTGACACGGATTTTCTCAAGGTCCAACTGTTTGTCTTGTGAACTCCCACAGATTTGATCATTCTCTAAGAAAACAGCGTGTCTAGTTTCCATGAATTTATTGACACGGTCTGGGCAATAAAACCGATACCCCTTAGATCTTTCTGGGTACCCAATGAAGTGACAGCTCACAAACTTAGGGTCTAATTTCTTTAGATGTGGATTAAAAGGTCTGGCTTCAGCAGCGCATCCCCATACTCTTAAATAATTTATACTCGGCTTTTTACCAGTCCATAACTCATAAGGTGTCTTAGATACGGACTTAGTAGGCACCTGATTTAGTATATGAGTGGCTATCTTTAATGCCTCCATCCACAATTTCACAAACAGACTAGAGTGACTAAGCATGCTACCACCATATCCATTAGTGTGCGATTGCGACGCTCAGCAACTCCATTCTGTTGTGGTTCACTGGGCATAGAATATTGGGCAACTATGCCATTTTCCTATAGAAATTTAGCAAATGGCCCCGGAATTTGCCCGTATGAAGCACTTTTCCCATAATATTCTCCTCCTCGGTTTGAACGCACTAATTTAATCTTAACATTATGCTGATTTTCTATCTCAGCCTTGAAAATCTTGAACTTATCTAGTGCTTCAGACCGGTCATTAATGGGGAAAATGTAGCCATAATGGGAAAAGTCA
The DNA here is from genome assembly GCA_003991445.1 of Oryza meyeriana var. granulata. Lineage (NCBI taxonomy): Eukaryota > Viridiplantae > Streptophyta > Magnoliopsida > Poales > Poaceae > Oryza > Oryza meyeriana. Next base: position 22,408 of record RYFJ01001206.1, on the reverse strand, counting down.
TCAGTAAACGTAATGAATGAATCAAAACCGTCTACTGATGTCACTGGAAAGGGTCCACAAATATCCGTGTGGATTAACCAAGTATTCTCGTACTCCTAGTGGCCTCTTTCTTAATTATTTTAGTGAATTTGACTTTGATACAGTCTAAGCATAGATTTTCCTCAGTGAAATCTAATGATTAAAGTATCTCGTCTTTAATGAGACGCTCCATCCTCCCCTTCAAAATATGGCATAAACGACAGTGCCATAGTTTCGATGAGGTCTCGTTTATCTTAACATGATTAGCAACATCACACAAAGTCATTGCAGATTCATCAAGAGAGAGCAAATAAAGTTTGCCTCGCTTAAAAGCAAGGCCCACAACCTCATTATTAAACTTAATGAAACATTCAATATATCCAAAATCAACTCTAAAGCCAAATTCCGTTAAACATGCAACGGAAATAAGGTTTCTTTTGACAAATGGAACATAAAGAACATTATGCAATAATAGCTTGAAGCCTCCTCTTAAAACTAATGGAAGATCTCTAATAGCCTCAACATGAAGTTCATTCTCATCTGCCACTCTAAGACTTCGCTCCCCCTTTGTGATAGTCCTCACGGAACGTAATTCCTGAAATAAATTGGTGACGTGTACAGTTGCACCTGAGTCAATCCACCAAGAATCAGAGGCATAATTCACATAGAGTGCATCATCAACATAAGAGATAATATCAATAATAATGTTACCATGCTTAGCGAGCCACTTCTTAAAGCCATTGCACTGTTTCTGTATGTACCCAGTCTTTTTGCAAAACTTGCACATTATGTCATTGGCTGCAGGCGCACCAGATCTAGATGGAGCACCACCAAATCCAGATGGAGCACCTTGGGGTGGCTTAAACTTCCCCTTAGGCTTAGGCTTAGGCTTGCCAGTCTTAGGTCTTTTGCTGGACTTGCCTACATAAGCTTCATCCACCTTCCTCTTTCCCTTATCAGACTCAGTGAAGAAAGCCTGTTCCTTTTGCCTTTTTGCCTTTTGTCGCTCCTCCTCCTCAACGGAGTGAGAAATGAGCTTGGCAATGGACCATTTGTTCTTCTGAGTATTATAGTTAATCTTAAATGGATCGTAGTCCGGTGGTAAGGAACTCATGATGAAGTGGACTAGGAAACCATCAGAAATAGCCATGTCCATGCTCTTCAATTGTGCTGCCATGTTGGTCATAGACATAATGTGCTCTCGCACACTCCTCTTCTCGTCATAATGAGAGGTGAGCATCCTCATTATGAGAACACTGGCATAAGTCTTAAATGAGCCTTTAAAGTTTTGCTCAACATTAGTCATATACTTCCTGGCATTGTCAGCATCAGAAATGCCGCCTCTGATGCCAGGAGATATAGAGTTCTTGATAACAAGTAAACTCATGCGATTCGCCTTTTCCCATTTCTCCGCCTTCTCCTCATATGCCTTCTTAGTTGCATTAGTGGCACTAGCGGGAGGGGGAATGGGTGCATCCTCACATAAGGCAACATTATAATCCAGTAGCCCAAGAGTAATTGTCACTCTCTCCTTCCATTCCTGGAAGTTGGTGCCATTTAATTGCTCAATGCTATTTATTTGAGCAATAACGTCATTAACAGCTAAAATTAATGACAAAACATTAGTAAACAGTGAAAATGTACATAATTAACCCTACGTTGGTCTGATTAATCATGCACAATAAAATTACTTTACTTCATAATTCCATTGGGCAAAATGAAGCAAAATTAAATTTGTCGTCAATAATAATATCCCAAGCCATAACTCTGTTGGGTCGAAATGACGAAGAAAATAAATAAAATATTCCAATTAAATTTCCCGTTGGTTCCATTTAATTGGAAATAAATTCTAATGCAGAAATATAAATTTTACCTTAATTTATAGCATTAAGAAATGGCTCAAAAGGAAATTAAAACTTAATGTATAAATCATAAATTGATGATTATGCCTTAAAGAAATTAAATATCAGTACATAAATGTAAGGGAAAAATTTTACTTAAATTTAATGGCAACATAATGATTTTACTTAAATTTAATAGCATCATAAAACAATTTAAATCTGATTATAGGAATTAATAAAGGAAAAACTTAAGCAAAACAAATAGAGACTGTAATTCGGCCTTGCGGCCCATTAGTTCTCCCTCGGCCTACCACTGTGCCGCGGCGCGCGACAGCAGCGGCCTAGAAGCTCCCGCAGGCCCATGCGCCGTTGCCATTGGATCGTAATCAACGGCCAAGATCGCACGGGGTCGCGGTAAAATCGCCGGCGGCGAGCCGAAAACCTAACCCTACTCATTTCTTGTCCCGATCCCCTTTTCTCCCGATTTCCCTGGTGTGAGCGGTGACGGCAGCGGTGCGCCGAGCGGATCGGCGTCAACGGCGGCCATGGCGCACGGCGAACCGAGGACGGCGGGCAGCCCTCCCACCCGGTTCTCCTCCTCGGCGCGGCGGAAGCCGCAGCCGAGGCGAGCCTCGATCTCGCGCGGCCAACAAGCAGGCACGGGACCGGTCCAGGCGGTGGACGTCGATGCGCGGCGGCACTGATGCCATGCATCGGGAGCGTCGGCACGGCGGAGCTGAGGCCGTGCACAAGGATGGCGAGGACGTGAAGGCACACACGCGGGCGAGCTTGATGCCCTGCGCGGCTATTCGTCAACGAGTAAGAAACTTAGTCCCGTTCCTCATTTGCTTTCTTGATTTTAGGGAAAATCTTAGGGTTTCGACCGAAGGAAAAATTGGGGATTTCTGATTCGGAATTTCTTAGGGTTTTGGGAGTTTCGACCGAAGGGGATTTTGGGATTTTGAGTGTCTTAGCCCAAATTTTGGCTCCCCTCCTTCTAATTTCTACCCAAACCGAATTCGATTAGCCAATACCACAGCCTTAGGGCTTCAACCGGAATGATGGATGCATGTATGTGATTAAGGTGGCTCTGATACCACAATATTAGGTCTTATACTTAATCTTAGCCTTAACACATACATGATCACCTTAAATTTATGCGGAATAGAGGTAAATTACTAACCGGTTGTGTTGGAGCCCATCGATGCCGTAGTTGAAGTCGGTGGAGATGTAGTAGTAGCCCGTCGGTGGACTTGTGGGTGGCGTAGTCGCTCCGGCCGCCACCTACACTGGCCGGCAATGGTGAAGGAGATAGCGCTTCCGTCTCCTTCCAGCGAGCTTAGGATCGGCTAGGGTTTTGGGGTTAGCTTAGCGTGAGATAGATCGTCACCTATTCACGTTGCCGTAGCCCCTTTTAATTTACGCTGGAGGAGATCGGGGACAATTCCGTTAGAGGAAAAACGGGTGCTTCCGATCGTAGCGCGTACGTGGGAATCAGTCCACGTCGTTAGCAGCGCATGGGAGTGGGTGGGCCAAGCCCACACATCTCACAATGGCTCGGTGGCCATTTAGATCAACCAACAACTTAACCCACATGTGCAGCAAGCTGAAAAATTGCTTTGTGGGCTGCACATGGGTCTACGGCCTGCAGTAGCGCCTGATTGTCAGTGTACATGGCCGCATACTTCGGTAATACATCCGTATATACGCGTGACGTAGGGCTTCTCATCGGCAATAGCAAGCTAACAACGTGGAGATGACATCCCACATCTAAATGACTCAGTGCGTTATCTACAGAATCTTTTCACCCGGGGGCATCGAAACAACCCGACGCTCGGCCACGGCTGTGCTGTGGATCGCGCGGCGCTCGTCAGGTCTTCCCTCTGTGCCTATAAAAGGCCATCGCCCCACACAGAGAGAACTCATTTTGGCATCAGAGAAAACATACACACTCATTAACATTCATTAACTTCCATCCGCACTATCCAATCATCCACGGCTCTCATCCATCTCCCCGGGCAAACCATCCACAACACATCCATCTACTCGCAGCGACGCACCAGGAGGAGAAACCATCCACAACCGTACGTGCACCGGCCGCCAGCAAAGTACGGAACCTGATCGCCGTGAAGCAGCATCCACCAATGCAAGCACAGAATACCATAAGCGGCGAGCGTGCACACACCGGCGGCCATCCATCTGCACACTGTCCGCCGGCCCAGGGGCAAGGAGATCGACGAGGAAGAAGGACAGCGAGCTAATGGCTGCCCAAGGTAAAACTAATTAGATCATTTCTTTCCTTCCTTTTGTGTCAGTGCATGCATGCATGGAGAGACGTCAGCGCGCGGCTGCCTCCAGAGTCAATCTGCGCATGCTAAGCTGCCGAAGAACCATCGATGCCGCCGACATCGTCCGTCCGTGACGCCGCCTGTCCGTGTCGCCGAGATGCCGTTCTTAGGTGCTGCTCATCGCCCAGATGCCGGATGGAGTGCCGCTGCCGTTCTGGTCCCCATGGTGGTGCTACAAGACGAGGTGCGGTATATCCGCGTTGTCATCACGCCATCTCACGGAAATCACCATCACGCCGCCCCGCAGAGACCATCAAAGCCGCCGCGTTCATCATCGAACCATGCCCAAGGAGGCTTCATCCAAGTCATCACAAACGTTGTCTGTCAGTGTCAACAAGAGGCCCTCCGAGTTACCGATGCTGTTCATATACGACGTCGTCTATCCGTGCCATCAAGACGGAGTCACCACCACGCCATTGAGGAACCGCTTCTCTCATCTTCAATCCGCCCAAGACCGGAACCCGCACGTGCATCACCATCGGCACCTTGTCACAGAGATGGCCATAGCCGCACGTGATCGGAGCCGATTTCCACATCACCGGATCCGGCCGCCCGTGATCGGAACTGCCTTCCACATCGCTAGAGCCGCACAAGACCGGAGCTCGCACGCTCACCACCGCCGATGCGAAGGTGGCCGAAGCCGCAGCGCCATTCTTATCTTTGCCATGACGTTAAGCGCTTCGTCCTCAAGCCAAGCTGCTGGTCAAGCCGGGACGTGAAGAACCATTGCATGCACATACATGCTATGTGTGCTCCCCCTGTGTACAGTGCCATGCATGCAAGCGTGCTATGGTGCTAGCCAATCAAATCAAATCTACTCGAGGATGGAGGAAGCTTTTTCTAAGCAGTCCTCTATTCTGACTGTCTTCACCAAAAGTTTCTATCTTACTCTATCTGCTGCTACATCGAGGAAGTTGCGATTGAGCCACGGAAGGTGCTAAGCTATATTTTATTCGGCTACCATCTGCACCGACCATTTCTAAGGACTTTTTCCCTCCTTTAATCTAATCCTAGCACCCTAGTTATTAGGACCGGACCGGACCGGCGGTCGGACCGAAAAAAACCGGAACCGGAGACTTCAACAGCTCGGTTCACTTAAAAGACCGTCCATGCAATCGAACCGCTAAAAACCGGTTAAACCGGCCGGTTTTTTACGAAACCGTTGAACCGGGCGGTTTTATTGGAACCGGCCGGTTTTTGCTTGTGGACGTTATTACCCCTATTTTTTTTTATGATCATACAAATAAGGTATGGGCAAAATCGTAAATATTCAGTTTTTTAGGGTTGCTGCAGCAGGATTCGATCCCACTCCCAGACCCATTCATCGGCAGGCCGGCGGCGTCGGCGGCGGCAAGGCGCAGCGGCGGAGGCGGCAGAGGCGCAGGCGCTCGGCGGCAGCGCCGGTGGCGGCAGCGCCAGGTGGTCGCCGGCACCCTGCTCTCTGCGCCGACGCAGGGGACGGCGACCTCGTCCTCCGTTGCCAGCCTCCTTGGGCCTCCTCTGCTCCGGCGTCTCGTCCTCGCCCTCCCTTCTCCATCCCGCGACGACCGCCTTCTGCTCCCCCTCCGCTCGCCCCCGCACTTGGCCTTGGCCTTCTCCGCCGCGGCCGACGCCACCGACTCGGAAGCTTCCTCCTCCTCCTTCCGCTCCAGCCTCCTCTTCACCACCTCCTTCTCCGGCTCCGGCGGCCTGGGCCGCGATACCGACACGGCTGTCTCGGACAGCACCTCCTTCACCTCCTCCTCTACCACCACGGGGCAGAGAGACCTCCTTCTCCGGCGGCGGCAAGGTTATTTTCTACATATGTTTGCCTTGTCTTACATAATTTGTTGTCTTGATGGAATATTATGTTTGACAATGTTATTTCCTATCCTTGTATGTGTTGTGCCATGATGGATATATATGGCTTACAGTTGTTCGGGAACAAAGAGCTACAATTTCAAACAAACATGGGGAAACTCTTGCTGGTTTATTGCATCAAGCATGTTCAAAGAATCTTGTGGTCCTTTGTCATGGATTCCGAGCTACAAAGGCAAGTCTGTTGCATCCATCGGAATTTTTATTCTTAATTACTTTACGTATCGTATAGAGTTTATCTGCGTAAAAGACTGACGGTCTTACCTTGACTGTTCTTTTCCCAATATGTGTGGCCGTCTCAACAGATATTGCTTTGGAATTTCAAATGTCACAATAATTTTTGAGTGCAGTTGCTGTGATTATACAATTAAAATATTTATGTGCTTATTTTTTTCTATGAATCGACTATATATATATTGCTCCGGTTCAATATATTTCATGACCGGTTCAATTTATCCGGTCTAAAACTATCGAACCAGCGGTTCAACCGGTTCTTAACGGTTGGACCAGTGAACCAACGAACCGATGGCCTCGCCGGTTCAATGTCCGGTCCGGTCCTAATAACTATGCCTAGCACTACTGCTATGGCGTCAAGCCATCCGAGCTACGCGGAGTCCATGCATGTCTTTACCAACTAATCTACACCGACTACACGGCATTCAAGATTGACGAGGCTGAACAACGAGGGCAGACGGAGCCGATGCGAAGGCTATGTCACCAACACTGGCACATAGACCAACGAGGCTGTGGATGTTGCCGGCGCTCACCATATACATCACCATCTCATGTATGGAAAAAACGAAGCAAAGACGATGAGACGACCACAAGCAGCTTAATTGGAGGTTCTCCTGCAGGCTTAGGCTTGCAGAGGTAATTAACTTGGAGTCTTTCGAAACCCTAGGAACTAGAAGACCACTTCACCAAGTTCATATCTGACCAACGGCAGGCTACAGAGTGCATATATTACATCGGAAATTTGTATTTATGATTGTCGGCGAAATGGGACAGGGGATCCCACATGCCCTGGGGACGCGTGGGTCATCGGCCACGTCAGTTCCCCGGGGGGTCATCTCTCCCTCGGCCCCGGGCTCGTCCCCGGGGCGCTATCTCCAGCGGCCCCGGGCTCGTCCCCGGGGCGCCGTCTCCAGCGGCTACGCTCCCGGGCCCGAGCACCGATACCCCGATCCCGGGTGCCGATCCCCCGGTCCCGGATGCCGATGCTTCGGGCCCGAGGCCGACTGACTCGACCTCAGGTGCCGATCGCCACGGCTCCAGGGGCCGATCCACCCGAAGAACTCGGTTGACCAGCTCCCCAACTACCTACATTAATGACGAGGCGACAGAGCCTGTCGCCCCCGTCGCCTGCCTGGCCACGCGTGGACGTCCCAGGACGGCCCCCCGTGAACACCCGACAATACTGTCAGAGCCTTTTGACTAAGAGGACCTCGGTTCTCTGCCCTATGGCAGCGGAGGGCGACGGCCTCTGTCACATCTCTGTACTCCAGCTGACATGGGAGGCGACAACCGAGACGACCAGACGCTCCGTCACATCCCCACGTCCCGAAGACTAGGCCGCCCGCAGCTGACCTACTCCGGCGTGGGCGCAGCAGGTGGCCGCAGGCGGAGGCGTACAACAAGACAGCGCTTCCTCTCTCCCCATGAACTGGCACTGTGGACTCCCCTGATTCTATAAAGGAGGATCCAAGCCACCGAGAGCAGGAGGCCGAATTGGCAGGCCGAACTGGGCAGGAGCTTTCCCCGTCTTCCAGCCTGAGCTCACTCTCTAGCTACTGCTCTTCTTCTCTGGCTCCGGCCGCGGGCTCGGCTCACCTTGTAATACAGCGAACCACATTCATCTCCACATAGCATACACACAGGAGTAGGGTTTTACGCCTCCGTACGGCCCGAACCTGTATAAATCCTCTTGCCTCCTCTGTGCGCCTCTGTTCATCGTCTTCCCCAACACCCTGCGCGATCACCACGGTTCGGACGGTCCGGACTCGCTTCGGACGGTCCGAACCCCGCTTCTTCTACGTCTTCTTCGCCTATCTTTCTTCTACACCTGACGCCGGCTTCACCTGAGAACTACTCCCCCGGCCGAATCTCAAAGGGGGGTATCCTGACTTCCCGCCGTCGAGGTTTCATCCTCCGACAGCTGGCGCGCCAGGTAGGGGGAGTTTCCTTTTCAGCTGGTACGCCGTCGCCTCCAACACCGGCGCACTCCATGGCAGGAGGCCACCGTCCACGGGACTCTGACGAGGAGTCCGGCGGCTTCACCCCGCCGGGTAGCGTTAGCCCGGTGGTAAGCCCACCGCGCTCCCCGTCTTCCCGGAGACGCGCAGCGCGAGCCAGGCGGGCTGAGCTCGCTCCTCGGTGGCCTGGCAACGTGGCATCGGCCCCTTCTCTCTCGGAAGGAACCGGCAAGTGCCCCGCCGAGTCTACCACGGCCTCATCTTTGAGGCGCGAGCGGAGGCGCCGCTCCACGGCGTGCCGCAACCTCGACTTCCAGCCAGCGTCACCACAAGGAGCTCTCCTGGCGGCGGAAGCCCTCCTGCGCCACCCCCCGGCATTTAACGGGGGCGGGGGCCGGGAGAGGCGCTGGCTCAACGAAGTCACCGACCTCGTAGGCGAGGCCCATCGCTAGGTCGCTGCCCACAGCAGCGCAGGGGCCAGGAGAGCCGACCGCGCGACGTCTAGCGCGGGCCGGCCCCCCGCCCCGAGTCAAAGCAGAGCCCGGAGCATGGCGCAACGCGCCACGACTCCGGCAAACAGCGGCCACGGCGACCTCCGTGACCGGCTGAACCGGGGGCGGTCCGACGAGGACGCCCGGGTCACTATGGAGCGACAGTGCAAGCGGCGGGCGGACGCCGCCACGCGTTCCGAGGTCCAGGCCTCTAGCTCCAACTTACTGACGGGAAACCGTCATCTGTTACCCGAGCCCGCTCTGTACGGCTCGGGTTGCCTGGCGCTCTCCCCAGGCCTCTGGCAGGTTCGCTGGCCGGCCAGGTTCCGGCCCAGCTTGCCGGAGAAGTATGACAGCTCTGTGGATCCCACGGAGTTCCTGCAAATATACACTACTGCCATCCTGGCGGCCGGAGGCGATGATCGAGTGATGGCGAACTACTTCCCCGTCGCTCTCAAAGCCCAGGCGCGCTCTTGGGTGATGAACCTCCCCGAGGGATTAGTCTACTCGTGGGAGGACCTCTGCCACTAGTTCGTGGCCAACTTCCAGGGCACCTTTCCGCGCCCTGGGACCGAGGCGGACCTCCATGCCCTACGCCAGGGCAGGGACGAGACGCTGAGGCACTTCCTACAGTGCTTCAGCCAGGTGCGCAATACTATCCCCCACATCGCTCCTCACGCGGCCATCCATGCCTTTCGCTTGTGTGTGCGCGACAGGCGCATGCTCGAAAAGATGGGCACCCGCGACGTCCAGACTATGGCTGAGCTGTTCAAGCTCGCCGACCTCTGCGCCCGCAAGGAGGATGCCCGGGCGTGGAACGAGCCGCGCCCCGAGGCCCCTGGCGAGGACCCCGAAGAATACGGTGAGTCCTCACGCTCCGCGGCGTGTCGAGACAGGAGGAAGCGACAGAAGGAGAAGGCGGCGGCCGACGGCTTTGCCTTGGCTGTTGCGGGCGCCCCACGGCCCGACGACGCCCGCGGCGACAACAGCACCGACGAGCGGCCAAGGGCTACACGCGCGCCGCCTTCGCCGGCAGCGGCCCAGAAGTGGTGCGCCGTCCACGAGACGGATTCGCACGACCTCACAGAGTGCCGCGCTGTCCAAAGCTTGGCCAAGCAGGTCAAGTACTTCCGGCAGGAGCCTTAGCAGGCCGAGCCCGGTCGGGAAGATTCGGGCGGCCCGGTCGAAGGCAACGGACAGGCCGACCAACGGCCCAGCTCTGGGAAGCCTGAACCCAGGCCGCCTCGCCAAGGCGAGTGCGACCCTTGGACGTGGCACCCGGAACAACCAAGCCCGGGCCTCCGGATCCCAGCATATACCAAATCGCATTATAGTCGGGCCCCCCAGGTCCCGGGGCCCCTTGCCCAATAAGGGCGTAGCCGGGATCCGCTTGTTGGGCCGGTACCGTGCGGCCGAACCAGGGCAGCCTCGCCAAGGCGAGTGCGGGCCTAGGGGCGCGGCGCTCAGGACAACATCAACATTTTCATAACCAGATGGGGACCGATAACCCGGATAGCTTCGCCCTGGCGAGAGCGTATCCGGGAAGGGCGTCCCGACACTTTCCAAGAGAGATTGTCCCGATTCGTCCCTCATTACCTTCTACTCAGCCCGGGACCTTCCGGTCTCGGACACACCTAGGGTACGGCTGCCTGGACTCCATCGGACGCGATGGCCAGTCCGGGCGGTTCGTCCGCCGGGGCCTCCGGGTCCCGGTATGATAGTCCGGACCACGCCGCCCTGTCGAGCGCAAGTCCGGGCAGGCCGCTCCCGGTTGATCCGTTCCTGGTTGATCGGCTGCTCCCGGTCGAGGATCTTCTCCCGGTGTCAAGAGCTCGCACACTCGCAAGGGAAGCTGAGCCCGAGCACGGCCCCTGATAGGCCAGAGAGCGTCCTCGCTACCCTCGGTAGCGGGGCTCGTGCCCGCTCCTCGCGCCGTGGCCTCAGGTCATGATACGCGAGTTGATGGTTGGGCACACACCAATAATATTCTGCAGGCAGCAAGCGTGGCGCACGTCGCAGAGCGCCCCTCGCCCGGCAAACATATGGCCTGGGACTTACCTCCCGGGCCCGACTCTGAGGAGCCCGACCCAGGGCGGCATCGCCAAGGCGAGTGCGCGCCTAGGAACGTGGCACCCGGAATGACCCTCAACAGGGCACGAGTACCCGGACGGCATCGCCTCGGCGAAGGCGGGTTCCGGAGAAGTTGTCCCGACGTGGTCCATAATCCTTAGCCGGGGCCCTCGTACCCGAGCGTTTGTCGACCACGTCAAATCACATGACAGTCCGGGGCCCCCTAGGTCCCGGGTGCATGCTTGAGCCGAGGCACGGATTCCCGAATCCGTGCCCCAGGCCCGACACCGAGGTGCCGAACCAGGGCAGCCCTCGCCAAGGCGAGTGCTGCCTAGGAAGGCGACACCCGGAATAGGGCGCGATAGCCCGGACAGCACCGCCCCGGCAAGAATGCGTTCGGAAGGACGTCTCACATTTTGTATTTCAGTCCAGGGCCCTGGGCCCCGGGCACATATTTGAGCCGAGGCACGGATTCCCGAATCCGTGCCCCGGGCCCGACACCAGGGTGCCGAACCAGGGCAGCCTCTCCAAGGCGAGTGCAAGCCTAGGAACGCGACACCCGGAATAGGGCGCGATAGCCCGGATAGCACCGCCCCGGCGAGAATGCTTCCGGAAGGTCGGCTCACATCCCATATTCAAGCCTGGGCCCCCGGAACCCGGCTTATATCAAAACCATATTCCAGTCCGGGGCCCCCGAGCCCCGGACACATATCCTTCGCATGACAGCAGGGGCCCCCGGGCCCTGAGCATATGCCGGACTCGGGCTCGCGAGGGAAGCGAGTCCGAGCTCCATCCCCAGGCACGGGACCCCGAACACCAGCAACCTCCGAACAACGCAATAGACCAAGGTACGAAAATATAGACATGATCATATACGTATACAAATGTCTCTCTTTGTACAAGACAGGCAAAACCGGAGCGCAAGCACGAGCGAGGCCCGGAGACGCCGTCGCACGGGGAGAGGTCGCTGGCCTCCTTCGGACCGGACCCCGGGCAACGACAGAAGAAGGGCGCTCGGGGGCATGGAGGGTCCCCGGGCCCCGAAGGCGCCCGCGCATGGCGTCAGAAGGAAACCGGCGTCTTCCTCAACCTCTTCGTCAGGCATCAGCTCTACGAGATGGTCGCCGCGGTCGAAGAACCCTGCCTCCGGGGCAGCGGACTCGACCACGGCCTCCCGCGCCTTCCTCGCGAACTACCGCGACTTCCTCGCGAACTACCGCGACTCCCACGCAAACAGCCGCGACTTCCTCGCGAACTACCGCGACTTCCTCGCGAACTGCCGCGACTTCCTCGCGCACGGCGAACTCACACCCCTGGGACGCGAGCCCGGCCTCTTGGGCCCTTACGCTTCCCTCCCGGGAGAGTGTTTCCTTCTCCCGCGCCTCCATCTCGGACCAGGCGCGGGAGGTCTCGTCGGCGGCAGACTCGGTGGCGCCCTTCGATTGGACGACGCACCCCTCTGCTGCCGCGATCTCCAGCCAGCGGGTTGCCACAAGAACTCGTTGGTGACGCCCGGGTCCCGAGCATGTATCCCGTCTAAAGCACCAAAGACGTCAAGCTCCACCAGTTCAAGATAAACCAGGCGGACCCAGCGTCCCCTTGTTTTTTCAAGGACGTGGCCCCGTTCCTGCCCGAAGCGGTTTCGGCTGAGCAACAGGGCCAGGGGCCACTGTCGGCGAAATGGGACAGGGGGTCCCACATGCCCTGGGACGCGTGGGTCACCGGCCACGTCAGTTCCCCGGGGGGTCATCTCTCCCTCGGCCCCGGGCTCGTCCCCGGGGCGTCATCGCCATCGGCCCCGGGCACGTCCCCGGGACGCCGTAGCCATCGGCCCCGGGCTCGTCCCCGGGGCGCCGTCTCCAGCGGCTACGCTCCCGGGCCCGAGCACCGATACCCCGGTCCCGGGTGCCGATCCCCCGGTCCCGGGTGCCGATCCCCCGGTCCCGGATGCCGATGCTCCGGGCCCGAGGCCGACTGACTCGACCTCAGGTGCCTATCGCCACAGCTCCAGGGGCCGATCCACCCGAAGAACTCGGTTGACCAGCTCCCTAACTACCTACATTAATGACGAGGCGACAGGGCCTGTCGCCCCCGTCGCCTGCCTTGCCACGCGTGGACGTCCCAGGACGGCCCCCCGTGAACACCCGACAATACCGTCAGAGCCTTTTGACTAAGAGGACCTCGGTTCTCTGCCCTATGGCAGCGGAGGGCGACGGCCTCTGTCACATCTCTGTACTCCAGCTGACATGGGAGGCGACAACCGAGACGACCAGACGCTCCGTCACATCCCCACGTCCCGAAGACTAGGCCGCCCGCAGCCGACCTACTCCGGCGTGGGCGCAGCAGGTGGCCGCAGGCGGAGGCGTACAACAAGACAGCGCTTCCTCTCTCCCCGTGAACTGGCACTGTGGACTCCCCTGATTCTATAAAGGAGGATCCAAGCCACCGAGAGCAGGAGGCCGAACTGGCAGGCCGAACTGGGCAGGAGCTTTCCCCGTCTTCCGGCCTGAGCTCACTCTCTAGCTACTGCTCTTCTTCTCCGGCTCCGGCCGCGGGCTAGGCTCACCTTGTAACACAGCGAACCACATTCATCTCCACATAGCATACACACAGGAGTAGGGTTTTACGCCTCCGTGCGGCCCGAACCTGTATAAATCTCTTGCCTCTCTGTGCGCCTCTGTTCACGTCTTCCCCAACACCCTGCGCGATCACCACAGTTCGGACGGTCCGGACTCGCTTCGGACGGTCCGAACCCCGCTTCTTCTACGTCTTCTTCGCCTATCTTTCTTCTACACCTGACGCCGGCTTCACCTGAGAACTACTCCCCTGGCCGAATCTCAAAGGGGGGTCTCCTGACTTCCCGCCGTCGAGGTTTCATCCTCCGACAATGATCCTTGAGATTAATAAAGCACATGTTCCCTGTGTTTTTTTATCTTGTGTATTTGGGTACATTGGCAAGCTCGCACACACTTCTCTCTAAGTAGAGAGATTTTCACGTATTTTCTCTCTGAAACACACTTTAAATGTTATCAAACGGAAAAGTTATCAACTATAAAGTTGTAGATCTCGTTAAGCTCTATAACTTTAATATAGAGCACTTCTCCATTTGAGGTCGTTTGAAAAATTCAAAAAATCTTTTTTTTTCTAAATAGATCTAAGAGCTTGTAACCGATGTTTTGACCCCTACACGATCTCAAATGAAAAAACATTTAACTATAAACTTCTAGATCTTGTTATAGGTGTCCAAACGGGCGGACCGGGCCGGCACGGCCTGTTTAGGCACGGTCCCTGTAGCGGGCCGTGTCGTGCCGGCCCGCGTGCCTCCCCCCGGCCTAGGCACGGCATGCCGAGGTCGTGGGCCGTGCCATGCCGGCACGGCCCATCGATGGCCCACCGTGCCCGGGCCAGCCCGGTTCGCTCTGGTCTTTCAGCCACCGCGCCAGCCTAGCCATCTGCCTCCCGCGCGCGCGCGAGGCCTGGAGACTGGGCCCCGTCGGCGACGGCGCAGAGGAAAAAAAGCATTACAGTAAAAAGAAAAAAAGACTTAAAAGATTTGTAAAAATTAGAGTGGTAAAAAATGAAAAAAGGCAAAAAAATTATTTAAGATAAGTAAAAAACATGAGGGTATTTTTTTAATGATATTAGAGGAGGAAATTTTCATATTTTTAAACAAGCAAAATAGAAACACATATATAATTATGTAATTTAATTTCTGCATAGATATAGGGGAACACTGTAGCGAAACACTGTAACGGACCGGCCGTGCCCGTGCCGGCCCGCTACAGTCCACGGGCCGTACCGTGCTGGCCCGCCGTGCCGCACTGCCAGCCCAGGCATGGCACCGCTACTCGGGCTGTGCCGGTATGGCCCACAGCCACCCGTGCTTGGGCCGGCCTGATAGGGCACGGCCCATTTGGAAAACTATAGATCTTGTCTAGGACTATAATTTTAATATAAATGTTGTCTTCATCTGACTTCACATATAAAAGTTATTATTTTTAGGTTGTTTTCATTTTTATAGGTCTTTTTTTAGGAAACCGCATGTAAAAAATTATGATTGCAGTGGTTCTTGGGAAGTCCCCTAAAACCTTTATTTACTTATTCTTTGAAAATTGCCAAAACTTTGAAAATTCATGTTAAGTCCGATTAAGGTGAATCAAAGTTCTCTGTAATTTTTATAATATTTTTTTAATATGGCCAGGTCAATATTTTCTTACAATATTTATTTTAATATGATTGTTCACTTATGTCAAGTTGTCTCTATAAGAGTTAACATGCTAAGCAACCTGACATTAGTGAACAGACATATTAAAGGAATGCCAGCATGGATTTACTTCATGCATAAACTACTCTTCCATTCTTCCAAGATATCAGTACTACTACAGAAAAGGCCATCTGTGTTGGTTGGGAACTCACATCTGTACCGGGTCCTCAACAAGCACCAACTGGCACAATATTTGGGGCACTGATGAGGGCACAGATGGGCCAAGGGGAGTGCCTCGAGGAGTATCTTAGAGGGCCCATCAGTACTGGTTGGTACCACAAACCGGTACTGATGATTCATAGTCATCGGTGCCGGTTTGTGTTACAAAGTGGCACTGATGTTATTTTTCGAGATAAAAAATATTTGTATTTAGTTCAAATTGTGTACAATTGGTAGAAATAATTTGTTTTTCAGCTGAACAAATTATAGTAACATTTAATTTGTTATAATAAAATTCAATTATTACGCAGTGGTTAATTAAACATTACATGCACTCATAGTGTAAATATTGAACATGGGAGGTTATTGATTCATACAAGTTCGACAAATGGTACTTATTTACAAATGGGTAACTACTTTGTCCTAGTTGAACGACCTGACAAATCAACATCCTGGAGAGTGCATTCTTAAACGCTTGTTGTATCATGGTTCCTTGATAAATGGTATGCGCCTTTCAGAGGAAGCAGCGAATTCGTCTTGAAGCACCCATATTGTATGATCTAGTAATTATTTGTGCCTATTCTCTGCATTCCATGCACTTAATTAGCATGTCATGATAAATATCAACATAAAAATAGTTCAAATATACGTTTTGTCGAGGTGAAACCTCGACGGCGGGAAGTCGGGGGACCCCCCTTTTGAGATTCGGCCAGGGGAGTAGTTCTCAGGCGAATGCGGCGTCCGGTGTAGAAGAAAGATCGGTCGGTGGATGATGGCACACCAAGAAGACAGGAGGATTTAGACAGGTTCGGGCCGCTCGGAGCGTAATACCCTACTCTTGTGTGTTTGACTATCTGTGGTGGATGAATGCGGAATGCGGTTACAAAGTGAACCCCGGGGAGCTCGGAAGCTAGCCCGGGAACTTGAGGCTCCGAGAGAGAGCTTCGTCGTCTAAGCCAGGAGCAAGAGCTGCCTAAGTGGTCTAAGGCCGAGCTGCGCTGAGTTCAGTGTTAGCTGTCTGGCCGGGCCAGAGCTGAGAGAGCCCCTTCTAAATGTGGCATGGATCCTCCTTTATAGACGAGGGGAGTCCACAGTGCCGAATACATGGTGAGAGAGCTTGGTATGATTTGTCTTGTCGCAGTCTTGTCGACTCCGCCTGGCGAGCCCATACCGGAGTAGGTCTGCTGCGTGGGCGGCGAAGTCATGCGAGATGTGATGGAGCACGTCTTTGCCGCCGAAGTCAAAGTCCTGACAGCGTGGTCGTGGCACGGGGGCCGTCCTAGGATGCCCACGTGTGGCAAGGCGGACGTAGGGCAACGTGCCGTCGTCTCGTTATTAATGCTGTTAGTGGAGAGCCAATGTCGTCCCTGAGAGCGATCCGGTGGGAGGTGCCGATCACCGGGAAGAGCCGATCAGCTCAGAGGAGCCATCACCGGAGGAGCCGATCAGTCGGGTAATGCGAGTCCTAGGCCCGGGAGCGGCGCCGGGACCAGGAGCGTCTCCGCAATGCGCCCGGGGACGCCACCTGGGGCTGAGGCTGTGCGACCCGGGACCGAATCGGGGGCCCCGGGGCACGGACGGTCCTCGGGACCCGGGGTCCGAGGAGGTTCTCGGACCGGGCGCCGGGGAGGCGGCCCCGGACAGCGCTGGGAGCCGTTGTTGCGACTTGCTGGGGAACCGCACCCGGGGCCATCGTAGAGCTTGCGCCTGGGTACTTAGCAGGGAAGCCGGCCTTCTCCGGCGCGGGACGTGGCCCGGGAGGAACTGACGTGGCCGAAGACCCACGCGTCCCGGGCGACTGTGGGGACCCCCAGTCCCGTTTCGCGACAGCGTTGTTAGGAGATATACACCTCTTCATCTTGACATGTAAGTAGTCATCGTAATGTACATTCAATATATCGCATGGCTAAAAATACATCGATTGTTCCTTCGGGTTGTTTGAGGCGTTGAAAGCCAACCCTCCCACTAAATTCAAACTTTGTAGATGATTTTTTTGTAATGCGCAAACACCATGTTGAAGACATCGAGGACCTCTTGGGATTCAGACTGGTCATTACTTCAAAAATCCATTACAACAATGTAGTCTCTACTTGTGTCGAGGACAAGGAGAATCCAATGATTTCTGTGCATGTAGGAATGAAGAGATATATTACCATGTAGAGATTAAATAGTATATACAGTGAAAAGAGAGAGGGCCACGTACTTCATGAGATATGGCACGAGAATTGTGTCCTTGTCACTATTCCTATTTAACACACGGAAATAGCATCCATGCTGATAGCACTCTTTGGGTTGGGCTAAATTTAGTCAATGCACCTGGCTGAATTTGATCTCTTATAGATGTTGTGTTAACCACAACATGTCAGTCTATATTCATGTGATGATATGAATAATGGTCCACCAATTTAAACGCGAATTTAGGGTTTTTTTTTTTTCTGAATACGCAAGAGACTACGTATCATTGCATTAAGAAAAAGAAGAGAAGGGATCAAACATTTACAGGACACCCACTGCCGTGGTGCCAAAAAGAGGAAAGGAAAAAAAAAAGCCCAAAAACCACAAGAAACCAAGAGGACACGACCAGCACCACCAAAACAACTCTAACCACCCGCTACCATCAACTGAGCCAAGCACCTAGCTCTGCGCTAAACACCAAAAAGCCTTCCTCCCAAACCTGCCTAAGCACCAACTGCACACATGGAGAGGATTTTTTCCATGCGTCATTTTTCAGACAATTTAAATATAATTTACCCAAGCATGTTTGCAGAGAGGTATATCATCACAATATCCATTGTGAAATTCTTTTACACTTTTTATGGCTATTTGGGTGACATGCAAAGGGTGACGATATAGACCCCAAATAATACGTTTGATATATCAAAATATAGGAAGGTCTTGAATTAACCATTTAATTTTAAATAATACAATGGTTTAAAAAATATAAAAAGAACATACTGGTCACTATTGAGTCTAATTTAGACTGTTCTTATCAGAGAAGGAAAGGAGAGAAAGAAGCATTGAATGGTGGTGGGGCTAGAGGGAGAAGCAGGCAATGACTCCATAGTGGTCTTTATAAGGCCCATAAACATATTATGATTTTAATAAATTGCTATGGAGGAAAAAGGCAAGAGGAAGGAAGGGGGAGAGGTGTGTGCTTGTGTGGAGTGGGAGGCAGGAGGGCGAATGCCGCACGTGAGAGGGGAGGAATGAGAGGAAGTCCAATGGTTGAAAAATGTGTCCACCCATCTCTACAAGTTAAAATAAAAAATAATTCCGTTCGTTCATCTCATCCGTCGCACATTAGTTTCCGATTTTCGTCCACCTCGTCCGTCTCTCTCGCTGTTTCCGATTTTCTCTCCCCCCTTTTTTGGTTTTTTCCGATTTTCTCTCTCCGTTTTTTCTTTCCTTCGTTGTTTCAATTTTGTTTCTTCTTCTCTGTTTCACCCACATTACGACGAGCGAGGTCAGTAAGACACGGACTCTAGAAAAAGGTTATGGGCATATCAGGACAATATCTTAGGGCTATACATGCATTATCCAACCATGCAAAAAGAATATATTTATTCATACTTAAAGGAACAAGTAAGGGATATAGAATATATTGCGAATTGCATCTCTAGCTATGTTCAGGAAGCCAATTTTCATATTATTTGCTTTAAGAAATACTCATATGATATTTCTAGAACCCATTGCGTTGTTATTTTTATAATGTAGGAGGTGCAGCTAACATGTAGTTCAATTCGGAGGATATTAGAATTATTAGATTTGTATGTGAATTCAATTGAGTTGGCTAGTTTGTGTCCAGAAGAACTAAGGATGTATTGCGGTTGTAGTATTGAATGTAGGACTATCAGGTAGGGCTCATTATACAAGCACATGCGTAGATGAGAGTAGGAAATTATATGCCATGGGAACAAAGAACAAGTTCATTTCTAAAACAAACCTCTTAATGTTCGCTATTTTTATTGAAACCAGAAAGGAAAGCTATCGATTGAAACGGATCTCAATACCAAACCACTGACAGCATAACCAATCTGCATCAACTCAAGACCCAATGAATTAATGCTAGACAGTGCACCTTTGCGGTCTGCGGCCACGAGTAGAAAGGAGCAGAAGCACCAGATGAGAGAGGGGAGAGCCCCCGACGATTACAGCGAGGCCTGCACTTTCCTTCTCATAGATTTTTTAGAGCGTTGTGGAATGTCAAAAGTAGTGCGGATAGTTCACTTAGCTAAAAGATGTGATAGATCATCGCTCCATCGACAAGCACTCAAATTCTCAAAAAGAGGGAAGAAGAAAATGGGATGAACAAAATGCTTCAGAGCTACATCTTAAGTTCTAACGATATGATGGACCAAGTAAACGACTCGAATGGACGTGCGTAGAAAACCGGGACTGCTTACCACGGAACCAATCGATACCATCCAGGCAGAACTGTTCCACACGATGATGATTATTATTAGATCTAAATAATAAGTAATTAGACTTATACTTACTTACGTTCAGCTTGGGCAGCCTGGACAGCGAACAGCACGAAGAAGCGGCAATGGACGAGACTAGTCACTCAGGCAGCGGGATGATGAACAGGAGCGCGGCTAGAAAGAAACCTATCTTCCTTAACGATCAGCTTTATACTCCTGGGGAGACTATATATTTATGACGGCAAGTGGTAATATTCGTATCAGGAGTACATAAAATAGGTGTTGTAGCGTCAGAGGCTGGATTTAAATTTTTGTGAATTTGCTAGTGTGTCTCTCAATAATCAGGAGAGGTGGTCTCGCGATCGGAGTGAAATGATCATCTTGAAATTCTCGCAGTTTCACATCTCAGAGTAATCAATCGGCTTCTTAAGCCAAGAATTTCTCCGACTTTCTGTGTCCGCTGTATTGACAACCAAGTGCATATCGGATACACGGTCTTGGTGCGTCTACTGTGTTCTAATTACTAACTTTTTCGGCATTGAAATTTGGGTTAGATAATTTATATACTATGTAAGATGATACTCACCTCACTATGTGTGGAGCACAGGTGTTCCACTTAAACTCTACTGGGTCTCACAGAGTGATTATTATTTGTGAGTTTACACTTGTTTTGGTTTTTTGTTTTATGTTTTTGTACGTGAGGTTTTACGGATAGTTGTTCGGAGCCTATCTAAGTTTACGCATGCGAACTGGAGGGTGAGACCAACAAGTGTAGGTCAAGACATACTGTCAGAGAACTAGGAGGTTTCCCTAGCATCCAAGGTCAATTGACATTAAGCATGCCTAGGCACTTTTATTATAGGGGCTTTCCATTCACCCAGGTGGTTGTATGTCATATTATTGGATGAATTCGAATCGTATATCGATCCTTTAAGGCGACCAACAGGGCATCGATCCCGCTTGATCGATCATTGTCTCGCAATCTTCATTTGTATAATCATTTTGCTTCACAAGGACCGACCGGGTTGGTTTCATGGTTTGTAATCAGTTTTACAAAGAGTTCCAATTTTAAGTTTCAGAGCGACGTGCGCAGCGAAAGAGCTGCGTATCGGGATGGCATGTGGTAAAGGGAAGAGGTATATCAGGTCGAGATATGTTAAATGCAGCAGTTTAGGAGGTCGCCGATATAGCTAGCACGGGATTAGGCACAAATCAGTGCACACCTTCTATGCAGGCATAAAATATTTATTTCAATTATTATGCTAATGGATCAAGATGTAACTGTCTGTCTAGATTATGCGTTTTGAGAAATGGTAGCGATCCATCCAAAACAATTCTGATGGGTAAATAAATTGCGTAAATATTAAATATACAAGACCAAAAATGGACCCTGTTTAATAACTATATCTGAGAGTAGATCTCAATTAGAAAATACCAGAGTTGAGAACGGAGTCACGGACACGTTTAGAAGATTGAATTTACCGTAAGGATTAATAGAATTCTGGATGGATGGAAGAATTTGATTATTTTAGGAGAGAATATCCTAGAATCTCCTCCCTGGGTGTCCACTGACGGGTCTGGCATACTGGGCGCATAGGTACATTATGTGGCAGGGGAGTTGGCTCTGGGGGAAGTGGGGCTTGTCAATATCAAGGTTTAAGTGTAGACCGGTGTGGAAGGAGGAATTGGATGGCCACCTGTCCTGTTGATGGTGCACAACTAGAGTCAAATGTGTTCCAGGAGAAGGACAGGTAGCCTTGGTGCGACAGGGGTCTGAATAGGGAAGGGTTGGCCAAAAGTTGGTGGCACGGCTCACGAGGGTCGGTGACGTGTTTTTTCTTGGTATCCCGTCTCAGCAAAGGTCCGGTGTTTTGATCTCTGCTTTTCCTATCGGGTCAGTTATTAGCATGGTGTTTTGAGAGCATTTCGTCCATTTGCGATGGTCTAGATGTCTTTCTTTCTCTCTCTCCCTTCTCCGTCAGTGCATTCGATTTTGGAGATGTTTTCTGACCTATAACATGGAAGGAAATACCTATGTCGGGCGCTCCTTGCTCGGCCAACTTCGCTGCTGCTTCCTCCGTGCGGTCACGTGGTACGGGTCGTGTCACTCTCGCGGCATCTCGATAGGTTGATTGCACACATAAAGGCATCGGTGGCTGGGTGTCTGACTCCGTGGGCCACTCGCCTGGGACCGTCTTCTCGCGTGTCTCTCGGGTTGTCTGCAATGCCGGCCTTTTCGCTCCGGCGTGGGCCTGCGGGCCATCGGCGGAGCGCCCTTCGCAGCACGAAGGCCAGCGTTTCCGCGGCCCTATCAACATGAAAGGACTGATGCGCGATAGAGGGGGTGAATGATGCATTCTGAATTATCAAAACTTTATCAAGTTAATACAAAGTCAGCCATTTTTAGAATCTGTGAGCGGTTGCTACTGTAGAAGTCAAGAGTAAAGCAGTGCCTCGATGAGTTAGACAAACAAACGTGGAAGATGCTTTGCTGATGTAGGCAGGTCATTGTCCTCACACAATGACAAGCACCAAAGTAGATTGATTGCGGACGAAAGTAGTCTAAAGGTAAATTGAGACAAACCGCAGGTGGAGACACAAGAGTTGTTTCCAAGTTCGGAGTTTACATCGTGGACGTAAGTCTCGCGTTGACGGAAGAATTTGGTGACCAAGGTTAGCTATGTCCACGATCTCCATTTATGGGATTCTTGTCCCTCGGGGGGGCAAGGATCAAACCTGCACAACAA
>RYFJ01004197.1:0-57076 GCA_003991445.1 Oryza meyeriana var. granulata | reverse complement strand
AGGGACCCACATACAGTGTAATAGGGAGAGAGGAGGGAGTTACTGTGTTTCATGGGTCCACATGTTAGCGATTATTGTGCACTTAAAGGGACGGGGCCCACTGAGAAGTGATAGGGGGAGAGACTAGGCAGTCGGGCCCACTGGACAGGGAGTTATCGCGCGGGCCCGCATGTCAGAGACAGAGAGAGAGAGGATTGCCGGATGGGCTACAGGAGTTGGCTGGCAAAGAGATCGACGGCGTACGGCGGCCGTGGTCGTGCCGGCGAACGGCGGCGAGGGAGGACGGGCGGCCAACGGGAATGGGATGAGGGGAGGATGGCGAAGGAGATGAATGGCTCGGATTAGGGCTAGGGTGGCCGATGGTGGCGGGCGGCGGCATCCAGAGGCGGCGGAGAGAGAGAAGGATGAGAGCGGCGGCGGCGGAATGCCGGAGGTGGCGGAGTACTTTGGCAGAGAGCGGTTGAGGAAGGAAGCCGAGGAGCCGGGGAAGAAGAGGAGTGGCTCGGATGAGCGAGGCTTGGCACGGTGGTGACTGGCAACGGCGTCCAGTGGTGGCGGCGAGGTGCGGTCGTCGCCGGCGTTCAAGAGACAGCAGAGGAGTCCGGAAGGGATTGGTTTGGGTGCGGTGTCCCGCGGGAAGGAGCACGGAGGGAAGAGATTGAGTCCTCACCTTGCGCAATGGCGAGCTCAGGAGCGGTGGCAATGGTGCGCAGCGGCGGCGGACAAGATTGGGCGTTTTTGGCTCGGTGTAAATTGGGCGTCGGCGAGGGGTGGAAGGAGGTTGCGGGACTACGGGGAATCCAGTGGCGGTGGTGGTTTGGACGATTGAGCTCGGGGCTGCCGGATCGGAGCGGATCAGATCGACATCAATGGCGGCGGAGAGAGAAAAGCTTGAGCTCGAGCTGGAGCAATGGCGAGGTGGGGTGGGATTTATAGGCGCGGCGCGGTGCTAGGCGACAAGGGAGAGAGAGGAGGTGGAGCTCACGGGATAAGGCCCTGGTCAGGGCGCGGGGCTCGGGATGGCGGGGCTGCTACGCCGGCCGAGGTGAGCGTGGCGCTGCAGAGACGATGGGATGGGACGGAGAGGCGGAGCGTGACTGCGGTGGGAAAAAAGAAGAGGAGGGCCGCGGCGAGGTGACGGGGCGTGGCAGTGATGGAAGCTCGGGCTAGCACTGTAGCTGGCGTCACCGAGCTCTCCTTGTGCGGCCACGAGAGATGAAGGAGGGAGACAGAGAGGATGGTGATGGGACCCGACGGGTCTGTGGCTCCGACCTTGAAGCTTTTTGGGAGGCACAGAGGTATGGGCGCGGCGTCCTGCATCGAGGAGCCGGGAAGAATCGAGAGAGGGAGAGAGAAACAGAGAGAGAGCGAAGAAGAAGAAGACAACGGGGAAGACGACTGACAGCGGGGCCCGTGGAGGAAAGAAAACGGGCGTCCGCGCTGAGGCGCTGCCAGGCGAGGTCCGCGGCCGGGGCGCGTGTCGCGCGCACGGCGTCTGCGCTCGCGGGGCCCGGTTGCCAGCGCGAGGGAGAGGAGGCAGAAATGGGCCGACACGTTCGTGGGCCGGCGCGGGGGAGGAGAAAAGGAAGAAGGAGAGGAGGCCAGGCAGTTTCGGGCCGAGGAAGAGAAGAGGACGGCCCGTAGCAACAGTAGAGTTTATTATTTTCTCTGGAATTATTTTGGGGAGGTTTTGGAGGATTTGGAAAGGGATTTTAATTCCAAAATTTGATATCTTGTCCCACCAAATTTCTGGAGATTTGATGGAGAGGACTTTTTGAGGTATTTTTCTGGATTTAGATATATATATTTATATGTATATATATACACATATGTATATATACATATACATGTATATATATATGGAAGGAATGAGTGGGGATTTTTGGAGAATTGAAAAGGAATTAATTGGGAAATTTTGGTATTTGGCTCATAATATTTTCAGGAATTTAAGTAAGGGGATTTAGGAGGATTTCATATATATACATGCACATTTATAATATATATGTACATATGTATATATGAGAGAGAGATTTTGGGAAGGTTTTTGGAAGGAGGATTTTGATCAAGGATTTTGATATTTTGATTTTATAGTATTTTCTCAGGAATCCAGCCAAAGGAATTTTGAAGGGGGCTCTGATATATTTATATATATGTATACATACATATACATATATATAATTGAAGGGAGGTCTAGAGAGGGAATTTTGAAGGGATAAATTGGAGATTTATTTTCGGATTTGAGATCTGGACTTCTAAGATTTTCGGAAATTTTGAGAGGGGTTCTGTGGGTTGCATTTGAACAGATATATGTATATATTGATTTTTTTGGAAAGAAAAGAGGAGATTCAACAGGTGACTCTGGATCAGAACTTTGATTTGAATTGGGACTTGATACTCCGGGATATTTTGGGAGTTTTTGTAAAGGATTAGAAATAGGAGGACCTCGAGGGAATTGTAGAATTTAATTTAATTCTTGAGATTTGAGGATTTTAGGAATATAAATTTGCCCATTTCGTGAAGGAAGTTCTTGATGGAATTTAGGGTTTTTCGAGAGGAACAAAATCAAAGGATTTAAATAGAGGTCTTCAAAGGTGATTTTGAAAGGGTTTTATTGGAGGGCTTCGAATTGCAAAATTTGAACCCGAGTACAGAGAATTTTTGGAAGGTATGAATTAAGAGTATTTTGATCAAAGTCTTCAGAAGGGATTCGAAGGGGATTCTAATTTGAAATTTTTTAAAGAAAGTTTGAGAAAGACAATCGAATTGCAAAATTCAAGTCTCGGGTTTTAGGAGAGAGTTTGGGATCGAGGATTTAGGGTTTCAAGGAAGGCTTGGACTAAGATCTACAATATTTAGTCCTTAAACACACTCAAAAAACCAATATTTTTGAACTTAGAGTTTTTACTAAAATAGTTTTTAACGGCCGGAAAGCGGGCCGGACACTCTCCCCCTTCACCCTCGCACCCCTCCCCCCCGGGCACCCCTCCCTTCTCCCTCACCCATCTTCCTCTCTCTCCTGCACCCTCTCTCTCCTGCAACCCTACCGCGCTGCCTTCTCTACCGCCGCTGTTGCCGGCGTGGAGGAGCTTGCCGGAACGTTCCCCTCCTCTCTCTCCCCCTCAGCCGCCTCCACCCGCCTCCACCGTGCCTCGCCTCAGCCGCCTCCGCCCCCGAAACCCCTCCCTCCCTCTCTGCGACTTGCCCCCAAAACCCTAACCGCTGCCGCTGTCACGTCACCAACAAGATCGCCGCTTGTTGATCCCGTCGCCCACGAATCACCGCCCGCTCCCGGCCTCCACCTATATCCACCGCGCCATGCCACCATCGCGTTCCGTCGCCGCTGTTGTCTCAGGGCTCCCCGAGTCCCGCACCTCGCGCCACCCTTTGGAGATGAAAGCGAAGGTGCTGCCATCCGCTTTGCCACTGCTGATCGGCGACGGCATTTCTCCACCCATGGGACCCTCCTCCTCCGCGCCGCGATGATGACGACATACCAGATCTCTCGTCCTCTCTCCCCACTCATCGCAGCGCTCCCCCCACAACCGATCCCCCACATCCCATTCTACCCTAAAGTTTCCTCCGCCTCTACCACCCAAACCCTAAAATCCCCTCCATCTCTACAGTCGCTGCCTCCTCCACCCAGCCATCATGCCGCCGCCTCCTCCACCCCGCCGTAGCGCCGTTGTGATGGCACGGGACTCCTCGCCCTCCTCTCTTCACATCAGCTCCCTCAAAAAATTCCCCAATCTCGCGAGGCTCTCGTCGAATCGAATTGGGTCGAATCCCCTCACTTCCTCAAGGTACGGTACTTCTCCTCGCCTCAATTTTGGATTGGATGTTCGTTCTGATGATGGGGGCAAGTTTTTATGGTTTGATTGATTGGTTAGGCTGTGAGATGTTTGATCCGATAGTTTGGTAGGTGAAATCGGTGTAGATCTGTTCGGAGATTCTTGAACTCGTCATGCCTGTGTTATTGGTGCGATTTTTAGTGTGTTCATCTTATAGTACTTGCCAACAGGTTAGATTACGATATCAGTTATTAGGAATATTAGAGTTGGGGGGATTGATGCTAATTACTTTCGAAGAAATTGCCAGTAACATACTATCTATTGGCCATCAACTGTTATTACAAGAAAAAAGAAAATATATGCAGTACTTCACTAAATACATAGACAATTTCAGCTGGGAAAGTTACTAAGTTCTGTAGGATTTTAAGTCAACCATGGCGAGTTCGTTATATGGTTGCCGACCAATTGTATGAGCTCTGTGAGGCAGTTGGCCCTGAACATTATCGTGCCCCTTCTTTCCTTGTTTTGATTTATCTGTCAAGATCAATGCTTAATATTGTACTTCCACATAAATGGGGTCAGACAAAAGTTATTATGTATGTCTTATGTAAATACATAGTTTTTAATCTGATTCCATGATTTTTTTATTGTATGTTCATGTTTTTGGTCACAGAGAGCATCTGGTGCCGGCATATGTTCGTCTCCTTCGTGACAATGAGGCTGAAGTGCAGATAGCTGCTGCAGGGAAAGTTAGTAAGTTCTGTAGGATTTTAAGTCCACAGCTTGCAATTCACCATATTATTCTTGTGTCAAGGTGGGACAAAGCATTAGCAAACATTATTTATGGGTTTGCTGCTTCTATTTATTCCCAACAAAGTAACTCATGCCAACTGGATCTGTAGGAATTGTCATCGGATTCATCTCAGCATGTTCGTTCAGCTTTGGCTTCAGTTATTATGGGGATGGCCCCTGTCTTGGGAAAGGTTATCCTTTTTCAGCACTGCAAATTATTTATTGGCAATAGTTTTAAGCTTTCAGCTTTCCACTGTTCATTCTGTGCTTTGCTACGGATACTAGAAAATATATTATAACATTGCCTAAAATAAATAAAAATATATTTTCTATGAATATGTTACACATATCTTCTTTATAAGGAATATTCACCTTAATTTGATTTTATATGTGGCTATCCATTTAGATTTGATTGTTTATTAATATTAAGAAGTTCAAGGGGTATGTTGCAAAATTTACAATGAGAGTAGGTTGGGTGACAGATTTACTGCCACTATCACTACCTTTTTTTAAAGGAGTATAGTTTAGTTAATCACTTTTGGAAACCTGATCATCTTTTTGGTATTGTATGGGATGCTACAATCGAACAATTTCTTCCTATTTTTCTTTCTTTGCTTAAGGATGAATTTCCTTATGTTTGGCTAAATATAATCAGCAAGCTTGATCAAGTTAATCATGTTAGTTTCCATTTTTTTCTTACTGTAATTAAATCGTATTTTCTTAGCGGATTCTCTAATGACTGATAAAATCTTTTTTTTGTTGATTGAAAATTTACTGAGTTCTGTCAATCTTTTATGTTATTGAAATTGACTTGCTGTCACAATCACTGTTACTGGCAATTGTTGAACCTGCAGAGGATAGGCACTGGAGGGTTCGGCTTGCAATAATTGAGTACATTCCTTCATTGGCTAGAATTGGCAATCTGACCTGGTTTGGGCAGTTGTTTTTATAAATTTGCATACAAATCATCTATTTTTCATTTCATTATCATTGCTCCCAGTTAGCAAAATATATAAGTAACAGTTGCATTATGGTTATTAAGGTGTCACTAAGGCGCTAAGATGCATCCAGGGGGTTAAAGCTTTACTGCGCCTTAAGGGCGCAACGCAGAGAGGGGAAAGAGAGAGAGAGAGGTTAAGGCAGGAGCAAGTACCTCTTCCCTGTTATGTGCTTCATGCCATCCCCATCTTTCTCCCCCTTAGCTCTGGTCTTGCTCACTTTTTCTCTCCTCTATTCCAGCTCCAGTCCATGTTAGGGGAGGAGCTCCAGATCTGTTCCACGTCAAGAAGGAGCACATATACAGGAGCACCGGATTCTCTAATGATTTATAGTCTTTTCCTTGTTGATTGAACATTTACCGAGTTCTGCCAATCTTTCAGGTTATTGGAATTGACTTGCTGTCACAATCACTGTTACTGGCAATTATTGAACCTGCAGAGGGATAGGCACTGGAGGGTTCGGCTTGCACTAATTGAGTATATTCCTTTATTGGCTAGAATTGGCAATCTAACCCGGTTTGGGCAGTTGTTTTTATAAATTTGCATACAAATCATCTACTTTTTATTTCATTATCATTGCTCCCAGTTAGCAAAATATGTAAATAACAGTTACATCATGGTTATTAAGGTGTCGGTAAGACGCTAAGGTGCATCTAGGAGGTTAAGGCTTCACTGTGCCTTAAGGGCGCAATGCAGAGAGGGGAAAGAGAGAGAGAGGTTAAGGCAGGAGCAAGTACCTCTTCCCTGTTATGTGCTCTATGCCATCCCCATCTTTCTCCCCCTTAGCTCTGGTCTTGCTCTCTTTTTCTCTCCACTATTCTAGCTCCAGTCCGTGTTATGGGAGGAGCTCCAGATCTGTTCCACGTCAGGAAGGAGCACAGACAGGAGCACTGGATTCTCTAATGATTGATTGTCTTTTTCTTGTTGATCGAACATTTACCGAGTTCTGCCAATCTTTCAGGTTATTGGAATTGACTTGTTGTCATAATCACTGTTACCGACAATTGTCAAACTTGCAGAGGATAGGCACTGGAGGGTTCGGCTTGCAATAATTGAGTACATTCCTTTACCGTTAAAGAAATTTTATTTTAATGGGTCATTTGGATTTAATTTCATGTTCTTACCTAATTGTTCGGTCAGAATTAGCCATCAACTGCTTTTATTTTGCACCTGGTATGTCTTGATGTCATTTCCTCACTTAATGCTTGATGAACTGCTTATAATAATTTTTCGGCATTCCTTGTATACTTCAACTATGACAGGTAAATTAGCTATCTAAATATTATTTTCTATGAAGTGCGCATGTCTTGATTACTTTTTCTGTTGCTTGATCTTGGTCTTAGAAGAGCAAGCTTTCTTTATATATGGCCATGTAGTGCTCATGAATTTTGCATCCTTATAATATCAATGATAGATGCCTGGTAACTAAATGCGATTCTTGTTACAACTAAAATATGTGGTATTTGCAATCGTATGTAGGTTGTCTGATGAACTTATAGAAGATGCATGTAAAAGGAAGCCTGACGAGATCAAATCAAGTGGAAAAGGGCAAAAGGCTTTCTCAAGTTTCCCTCAGGCTTGCAAACTAGAGCTGGTCAGAAACCGGTACTCAGTTTTTCATTTATCATCATTTACATATATTTGCAAACTGGAGATGATCTCCCTCATCATGTAGCAGATGATTCACAAGTTTTTGGTTACTCACTACTTGCAAGTTCAACGTGTTGCAAAAAGGCAGATTCAGCTGTTGCAAGGTGCAAAGCCAGGGCCAGATGCCCAGTCATGCTACTTATCGTTGGTTGGCAAGACAAGAATTTAGAAACCTACATCGAATCTAAAGAATTTAGAAACCTACATCGAATCTAATGCATGCAGTACAAGCTATTGTGGTGGCCACGACTAGAGGTTCTAGCAGTTTGGTGACAATACCTATGCATCATCAAATGATTTAGATAAAAGGCATTTTTTGTCGCCAGTATCATATTCAGATTATGCAGCCTTCATTCTATTCCATTCAGCATTGCACTATATATGAAAACTGTTGGACCTTTTGTTCAGTAATCTTCCGAAGATACATCATTAGTTTTTGCCAGAAAATTACGTGAACATTCTGTGTTTGGGTTTCTCTTTCACCAAAAAATGATGTTTGTTTTCATTCTATGTACGGAAAATTTAGGCACAAGAAACCACAGAAGTGTGTGTTTGCCATACTAATATATTTGGCATGTCTAATTTGATTGTAGTTTTGTATGCTTTTTTGGAAATTAAGCCCATATGCAAAGCTTTTGTAAGTATTCTTAGCCAGAATTACATTTTTGGAATAATTAGGTACGATGTCCTATTTCGTTGAAAATATGTTGCAAGGATTACATTTTATCATTATATGTTTTTTCAAATATATATTATACATACGTGCGTTGCACGATTATTAGTCCCTACTATTATAAAAATTGATATGGTTTCCCTTCTTCCGCTCGTCCGCCTTGCGCGTCGCTCGCGCGTTTCGCTCGTGTCCCCCGCCGCTGCTCCCCTTGCCGCCCCCTTCTCCCTGCCGTCCTCCTCGCGGTCGGCGGCGCAGACGGCATGCAGATCCTCTCCAAGTCCCGCCTCGAGAGCTGCGCCCGCGACTCGGAAGGCGACGACCGCCTCTCCTCCCCACCGGGCTACTAAACCATGCTGAGCCGCCGGCCACTACTCCCTTGCAACATCTCGTGCTTGCCAAGTCCCTGCAGACTGTGCCGCCGCCGCATCCTCGCTAGAGCCCCACCTACCCAACCCCAACCCCTCCGCCTGCCCAATCCGATCTGGAGTGCCCGTGCGGCCGTGACTTGGAGAAGGGAGACCACCGTCTTCGCGAGTTGCAGGGCAGCACCCGAAGTTGCCGTTGTTGACGCGGGCCCCACGGGCCTCGTGGTGCTCGAACTTGGTGCGGATCTGGGCCGCCGAGATCACCGAGCGGCCGCTTCGCCGGGGGCGGGCTCCACCCCCTCCAGCTGAGTATGCCGGCCACCACGCCCCACCCCCGCCGCCTACGCTCCTCCTCCATCACCGCCTCCGCCGCCCTCCCTTCTCCCACCCTCCACTCGTGCATCCATCCATGGCCTCCTCCGCTGCCGTCACCGTTGCGTCTGTCGTCCCGGTGTTCGTGCTGGCATCGGCGGCCGTGACATACGACCGCAAGGTCGTGGTGGTGAATGGGCAGCGCAGGATCCTCATCTCCGGCTCCATCCACTACCCGAGGAGTACCCTCGAGGTGCGCCTTCCCTTGCTTCCTCCTCCTCCCTGTGCTTCTCCGATGCCTGGCTTACCTTGCCGCCTCCCTACAAAATGGCGGCTCGGTGGTGGCGTGCCTCCGGCGAGGCTTTCTAACTTCTTGGGGGGGTGGGGTGGGGTGCTTGCAGATGTGCCCGGATCTGATACAGAAGGCCAAGGACGACGGCCTCGACGTGGTGCAGATGTACGTGTTCTAGAACGGCCACGAGCCGTCCCCCGGCCAGGTAGGTGTGCTTACCTGCGTGATTTCTTTTATCTAAAATTCTGCATCTGATAATTTTGTGTTCATTGATCTAGGTTTGAGCGTCCAGGAGGTATGAAGATACAAAGGCAACATCTTAATGAAGTATCCAATGTTTTTTGTTGTTGGCAGCGCATGCTCTTCTGTGTTGTCTTGAATCTTTCGGACTCCTAAGCAATTAGACCAGCCTATTATCGAATTGTAATATCAACTTTGGGAGAAAGGTGCTTTTAGCCACAATTCTGTGATGCAGATTTTGAGCTTATTTCAGTATGAACTGTGTACTGGATGATAAGATTTCTCTTACAGTTTACGTGGCACCTGAAAGAAGTATTTTTTTAATTAAGTAGATGTTAGTCCTTAACCTTTTAGGATGAAGCTTTGAAGCTGATCAAATGTGATATGAAACCGTGCTGTGCATCTTATGATTCAGATGTACCATCCTACTATACGCTCCTGAGTTTTAGTTCATCCATAGATTACAGTGTAATGTAACTATTAAGTGTCATGTTTATACTACTGTTATGCTTGTAAATTTGAAATGTGATGTGATGCTAAAATGGAGTAGCTAACTTTATGCTACTGATCCTAACTATTTTTATAAGAAGCAGGTGGGAGTATGTTCGGTGGTTGTAGAGTTTTGGGTTGTTGGCACTGTCATATTTAGTTTGTTGTCAATTTTCATCCTATGTCTAAATTAAACAATTATTACATATCTGTAGCCGAAGTAGATTCATGAGATCAAGGACTTCCTTCTCACTGTGAAGAGGAAGGATGCCCTTCGGTGAAGATCAAGAGGAGCAAAGATGTTCTCAAGTTCAAGGTCCACTGCTCGAAGTACTTTTGGTGCACTTCATCAAGCTGGTGAAGTAGGTGGGCCTCTACATCAACCTCGCATTGGCCCCTACGTCTGCGCCGAGTGGAACTTTGGGTGAGAACACTAAGAACCAAGAATTGAGTTGCCTCGCATTGCTCTGAAGATGTTTTTTTGTTGTTAGTTTTCTTGCACTTGCAATAGCCACTGGTGTTATGGGGATTGGCAAAAGTCTTCTTTTTGTGTGTGTGTGTGTCAAATTGCTTTATTTAAGGTAGTTAAGCTGATATTGCTGCTGATGGTGACTGTTTGTGGCTGAAGTTTGGCTGACGAGGAATAATTAGAATAGAACTCTTGATGTTGAATTGATTTAAAATATGCTAATTTATGCTCCTTTAACCCTTTTTGGCTGCAGTGGGTTCCCTGTTTGGCTGAAGTATGTTCCCTAGGACTGATAATGAGTCGTTCAAGGCAAGAATTCTTTGACACCTCTACCTTTAAACTTTATTAATCTCCCTGACTACCTTTGTAAAATTGCTATGATCTCTATAAAAAAATGACTTTTGCGTGATTTTCCAAACAAGCTGAGATGCAGAAGTTCACCACAAAGATCGTCGACACGATGAAGTTGGAAGGGCTCTTTGAATGGCAAGGAGGGCTTATAATTCTCTCCCAGGTATGCTTGCAATCGATGGTGCATTCCTGTATGTGTTGATGGCATTCTCTTCAATGCACCCTGCCTTTTGGGTTCCGATTGCCCCCCTGCAGATTGAGAACGATTTTGGGCCCTTGGAGTGGGATCAGGGCGATCCTGCTAAGGCATATGCATCATGGGCAGCTAACATGGCGGTTGCGCTCAACATTGGTGTGCCATGGATCATGTGCAAAGAAGATGATGCCCCTGATCCAATTGTATGTACTACTTCTCTTTAATATGGAGTACATGTACTGTGGGCGGGAGGGGCGGCGAGCGGCCGCCCAGCTATCGGGAGGCGGCAGCGGAGGGCGGCGTGCGCGGGGCACCTCGGAGGCTGGTTTGATGTCCTACGGGGAGGTCTTTGGCTTCTTCATTGGAATTTCATTCCCATTAGTCAACATAACAAAGGTAGCTCCAATGGGGAGGAAGGGGAGGGGCGGTCCACAGGGTGAACCGTGGACTCGGTGCTGGGGAGGCGGGGAGCGCGGGTTGGATACGCAGCCAATAGGAGCGCTCAGATCAGGAAACGCGAATCACTTATGTGGCGAGATCCGAGAGGCGTGTGTTTCTTTTGAGAGGAGGGTAGCGGTGTGGAGGCACGTCAAGATCAGGTTCTACTGCATGCAGTCCAAGGCCACGGAGCCGTACCTGATACTTGTCGGGACGTGCTGCGACGTGTCCTCTTCATCGAGGGGCCTGAGGCAAAGTGTTGTGATCTTTTGTTGGCTACTTGTGTTGTATCAATAGATTTGTAAATGGCAATGTGGTGCTGGGGTTTTATTCATCGCATGGTGTTGCTAGCAAATTAGCAACCATTGATGGATCGAATGGACATTAGTGAGTGATTGTTAGTACCGCCTAGATTTAGATTTATATGCCTTCGTTTGGTGTATGAAATTTGTAGCAATTTTGCATGACAAAAGGTATAATTCGTGTGAAAATGCAGTGAATTTCTGTCATTTTCTGCAAGATTTCCATCGTGAATGCCCTGCTTGGATGATGTTCCAGTAGCATCTCATGTCAGTGTGATTATGGCTTTGGTGTTCTGAGTAGATGTCCTTTGAACTTCTTTTTGGTGTTAAGACTTAAGAGTTGTGTCAAATGCAGGATCAACATTTTCTAGGTTTGTGAAGGATAAGCATGCACCTTATTTACCAGTAAATTATATATCTCAGTTAGTGTCTTAGTGACGTATCTCACGGGTGGGTTCGAGTGGTAGGGTGACTAACAATGTGGGGGCAGATTATGGTGGGACCTATGTGGAAATTGATGTGACCATGTGGGTGGATTGATCTGTTCTTGTTGTAGATTTGTGACCGTCCGTTTTGGAGTTAGGAGAGGAGGACCGTCGGATCTGTAAGGGGATAGACATCCCAATTGCTTTAAATTGATAAATATAGAAAATTCTCGACCGTACTTAGATTGTGATCAATGAGATGGTATTGATTAATTGACGCTACTAAATAGTTAAATTGATAAATATGAAAATTTTTCACTTTTTCGTAAACAACGATTTTCTTCCCGTTGCGTCTTACTTGCGAACTTATACTTCACACATGAGGTCAGTCTAATTGGTATGTAGGCTGAGTTCCGTGTGCCTCGTCATGCACGTCACCCATCGTTCGTGTCCTAGCATGTATCCAATGTTGGTCCTTTTTGTCTCAGCACATATTTATCTACAATCATTTTCTAGTTCTTTTTTTTTTAATTTTTAGTTCAAACTATAGTTAGTAAGGAACTAATAATTCATTCAATTGATTTATACAGGACACAATAAAGAAAAAATGTACTAGTTTTAGGAATATAATCCTGCCCAAAATCTCCGAGTAATCGGTAATCGTCTGCGTTCGGCAACGGCAAGCGCGGCCCCCGCCACGCTGACCGCGCAGAGAAGCGGTTCATGCGGGCTGCGGCAAGGCCACACCGCCCGACGAGAACTCCACCGCTGATGCCGGTGCGTGTGACGGTCGGAACTATACAACGTTGTTTGCATGCACGGGGAGCGTGCTCTCCCGACTCCCGGGCGGCGGGACGCAACGGCTACAGCCAGCAACCGCCTTTTCTGTAATCCCGGCTCGATCAACCGATCCACAGTACAGATCGACACTTTTCGCCGCTTAGTACCGTGCTGCATCGTAAAATGAGCCTTGTGACGTACACTGACAAGAACACGAAAACGAACTACAACTGCAACCGTTTTTTTGTTTCGGCAGGACATGCGTGCGTGTATATAGTAAGTGGCGACGACGGCAACTGTTGTTGAATTGGTCATGTCCTTGACATAAGAAACAGACTGATCGTTAATAGCACCGCTCCTAGTTGTTATGTGCCCAGTTGCCCCGTCGTTGGAACCAGCTGGTCGACGCGAGGGGCATTTAACTATTTGCCACTCTGCATCAAACACGTTTAATACGGCTGCAAATGGTGTCGCACGATGGCGTGAGTACTTGTGCGTGCTTGATTGCAGTAGCCCATAGCCATAGCCATGGCAGTAGCCGCACTAATGTGGACACTTTTCTCTGCAGTTTAGGACATTCTCAACGTATAATGTTCCCTTAGGTTATAGGATGGGCCCTGGCATTAGATATATCAGTTGCTGTAGTGTATTTGGCAAGAGAGACATTATTCTAGGTCTCACTGGTTCTACTCAATTATAATGCAAGAGTAGCAATATAAGAGGAGACAGATAAGATGAGATGAGAGAGAAATTATTATTATTTTATTTCTTATAATCAGACTTTATATATATGAGTAGCTCATCCTAAGAATTACTATAAGGATTACTTCCACAGCGTATAAGTAAGCTATAAGAGGCTTAAGACCCCCTTCTTATTGCACTAGTGTTTACTTCCTGTTTAGTTGTCATACCCTAATTTTAGCCACACAAAATTCTACCTGAGAAAATACCTAAGAAAAATAAATTTAAAAGGCTAGAGGAATTAAATTAAATGTGCAAGAATGCAAAATAATAAATTAACATGGCCGAGAATATTTTTCTTATGTTCTCCTTGCCAAAATACATTAACTGAATTTTTAGTGAAATTTTCAGAGCACAGGAACTATTTTTAATAAATAAAAAACGCTTACCGGAATTAAAATCGCCCTGGAAATCAATTTCCTTTTTCTTTTCCTTTGGTTTTCTCTTTTCTTTCTTTTTCTCTCTCGCTGGGCCGCCGGCCCAGCACTGTGCTGACGCCCTTTGCACGGCCCGCGCGTGCCTGCTTCCCCGCGGGCCCCAGCCGTCAGCCGCCGCTCCCGCTCGCTCTCTCTCTATGCGCTGGGCCCCGCCTGTCGAGCCGCGTCGTCCGTGCGCCCGCGCGCCTCCCCGCTGACAGGCCGGGCCCGCCTGTCAGCACCCTCTTCCTCCTCCGTCTGAATCGGGCCGTCCGATCCAGCGCTGCCTCCCGCCTCCGCGCCCGCTCGCACCCGGTTCAAACGAGCGCGGACTGAGTCCGCCCTCACTCCCCACGTCCTCCGGCATCCTCGTCCCCTCTCACTCTCCAACGCCGTCGCCCTCACTCCCGTGCACGATTGAGCTGTTACAGCCTCGATCTCGCTTGCCCGCGTGCATAAAAAGCCTCCCCACCCTCTCCTCCGCCTTTTCCCCAACACGCCGAGCCTCCCCGTGCCCTAAATCACCGTCGCCACCGCGCACCCGAGCCTCCGCTGCTTTCCACCGACTCCGGCCATCGCTCGCCGCCGTTCCAGATGCCGCCAAGCCGCACCGCCACCGCCATAGTCTCCGCTGTGCCGTGTCGCTCGTCAGCCGCCACTTCATGGAAGCCAAAGCCCGCCGGGACGCTCCGTCCTCGCGCACGGACACCTCGGCCGCCGCCTCTCGCTCGTTTGCCGTCGTCGGAGCTTCGTTGCCGACACTGTCCTAAAGCCGCCGCCGCTTCCGCCTCGCTGCCGTCATCCTCGAGCTGTTGCTCGTCGCCACAAGTCGCCGGTGAGAATCCCCGTTGACTCACCGTTCCATTTTGCCCCTCTGCGTGCCCACCGTCGGCTGAGTGGTCACCGCCGGCGACTATTGGGTTGCGTGCGCGCTGCCGCCTCCCGCTCGGGACGGCCGGCTTCGGCCGCCGTTCCCCAGGGCCGTCCGATCTGCCAGGTGGCAGATCGGGGCCGCCCGCGTGGTTACCCGCGTGGTTGATGTGTTGGCGCCACGTGTGCACCATGTGGCGCACCCGGTTCCGGCCGCGGTGGACTTGGTCCACTGTGCGCCTGCCTCCCCCGCGCCGCTGACTGGTAGGGCCCGCCTATCGGCGCCGGCCTCTCGGCCCAGTGATGTCATAAATCGTGTTAATGCGCAATAAATCGCTTATTAATTATATTTGCTTTAGAAAACACAATAAAACATCAATAAATCATAACTAATTCATACGAACTCCGATTAAGCCCATTCAAATTTTATTAAATCCAGAAAAATGCCAAAAATTCATTAAAAATACTTTCAGCCCATGTTTGATTGCCCACATGTACTGTTTTTAATTATTTATGTATTGTTTGTTATAGAATCTGACGTTGGTGACCCTCCTATGTGTTACGAGGTCGTTGCCCAGTACATCGAGCCGGAGCAAGGCAAGTCACACTGTTACCTTGATCTCTTTGTATCTGTTTTTCGCTAAATTGCTTTGTTTACTCAAATAAAATGCATTATTTCTATATTTCATGTGGGTGGGTTATGACCCTTATGATGATAGGACTGTGCCATAGTTTTGAAACCTGAATCCATGTCACCTGAGTAATAATGTGATTAGATTACAATTCTTAGGATACTTAGCCATGCTTAGTAACATAGCTCACATGGGATTTAAATATTATTTTTTCATATGATTCGACTCAATGTCGCAAAAGTTAAATTACTAAACTTGGACCTAAATGGTGGGCTATGGGTGTATGGTTTTGCTTGTTACACCATGGTAATTAAGGACCGGTTCGCGGGAACCACTTGGGCAACTACCCGTACTTTCCACAAGCCAGCGTGGGCAACGGTTGGGCTTGAAGCGTTTCTTCTCCCTCTCCTAGGCACCGAAGAAGAGGGTGGGCGTGATGGAGTTGGGTTGGCCCGGGGTAGGGTTGATCGGCTTCCGGATTCACCGTGGCACAAGAGGGGTAGTCTGGCCAATATGGTGTGCCCTGTCGGCAGGTGCAACCTCAGCGTGGTGTGAATGGTTAGGGAGGAGTTTCGTGAACGGTCCTGCCACAGCCTCTCACGAGGCATCGTGGTGATGCACTGGCACACGGGAACGTGTGTGGGGCTGTGTCTTGTGGGTACAGTTGTACACCTCTGATCAGAGTAAATCTATTCGAATAGCCGTGTCCGCGGTTATGGACACATTGGCCAAGACTCACCGTGATTAGTCTCACCTTTAGATAACTAATTTGGTTTTATGAAACTGGTGTGGTGGAAGGTGTCGAGTCCAGTCAACGTGGTAGAGTTGATCGGGGGTGGCCGGTTAGCGTGGTGTAACGCTAATTGGTGGAGACTGGTGAGCGTGGTGTAATGCTCATCAGTGACGCCTGGTGGACGTGGTGTAACGTTCATCAGCGCGGCCTAGTCAACATGGTGTAGCATTGATCAGGAAAAACTGGTCAGCGTGGTGTAACGTTGTTCAGTGGAGACTAGTTAACGTGGTGTAACATTAATCAGTGGAGTCCGGTTATCGTGGGGTAACTGTAACCGGAGGAGTCTGGTGAACGTGGTGTAGCGTTCATCAGTGGAGACTGGTTGACGTGGTGTAACGTCAATCAGTTGGAAATAGTTGGGCCTGGTTAATGTGGTGTAACGTTAATCAGTGAAGAATTAATATTGTTAAATTAATCAACTTTTTATCGTTTGCGAACTACTACCGTTTGCAACTGCTTTTACGCAAACAAACCCTAGCTCATCTTTGTACCCTGTGCATATGTATAATTGTGGGTGTGATTTGTTGAATACTGTGGATGGTACTCAGCCTTGCTTCCTTTTCTCCCTCTCAGTGTTGGAGAACGCGTCTGACGAGGATCGTTCCGAGGACTAGGCTGGCTCCGCCATCAAGGTGCTTGTAGGATGGACGTTGCCGATGGACCCGCTGTCTATAGACTTCGTTTTACCTTTTCTGTTGCATTTTTGTAATATAATTTTACTCTATTTGTAAGACACTTTGTATGGCAACTTGGATTTGTGTACCCTGGCTTTTCTGGACAGGGATTTAATACATATGAATGTTCAGAATTTTGGTGGCGAATTTTTGTGTGTTACAAGTTGGTATTAGAGCCGAGCTTGACCATAGGACCAGCCAAATGGAAACCCTAAGAGCCCTCTGAAATTCTCACTTGCATATGCTTCTCACATTTGGTGTTATTTTCGGAAAAGTGGGAATTCGTTCTCGGATTGGGATAAAATCTTGGCCGTTTATTTGACAGAAAAATTTTGAGTTCAGTCAAATTGGGAGTTAAAAATTTTTATTCATGGGTTAGCATAGGTGTCCAAATTTTGGGAAAACACTGGTTGATCAAGGGGAAGGTATGATTTATGGCATGCATAAAATATTTTTATTTGCTTTGCAGTTGTTATGTGAATTTTAATTAGTATTACTTGGTTTCGCAGTGGTATTTTGTCGGTCTCGAATTTACTTACAAAATTATTTCCTGCATAAAAGCGTTGTTGTTTCCAAATTATTTACTGTTTACTTATTTGGATCTGAGCATACATTGATTCCCCTCCTTGCCTTCTATAGATGGACAACCTCCCCAACCAGTGTGGCACAGACATGGGCGGCTTTGTGGAAGAACTTCGGATGATGAGCTTCACTTTGGGGTACAGCCATGTCCCAGAGTACACTGCAGTGGAGCCCATGGAGGGTGAGCTCCCACACCGGGTTCGCTTGGAGCTACTAGGCGAGATGTACTTCCTACCTGCTATGGAAGTCGAGGTTGGTGGGCGTACCTTCAGTCACGCTTGCCAGGAGGCTGCTTTCTGTCTGATTGGAGAGCTACGACGGAAGCATCACGCTACCCTCCGCACCACTGCCTACTGCTACCTCCCTTGCCGAGCGCACTACCAGACTTATAGCGCGTTTCAGCTGGCAGACGATGAGAACGACACCACCATCGTCCACATGAGGCGGGCGATGTTGGCCATGGACTACATGCACGCCAACTGGGTGCGTGCAGCTCACGACCGGGAGGACGCCAACAGGATGACCATCATGGGACTCCAGAACCAGATCGACCGCTTGAAGAAGGAGGTCGCGGAACTCAAGGGACAGCCGCCACCTGGTGAAGCCAGGATCCGGCTGACTCCGAGGAAGAGGACCCTTCTTCCAGTGCGTGTTTAGTTGGCCCCTAGGAATGGGCCACATGCACCAGCTCCAGCACCAGCTCCGGCGCCAGCTCCAGCCCTAGTGCCAGCACAGACGGGTGGATGGATCAGCGCGTCGTCTGGCGACGATGGCTCTCAGGGAGGCACCAGCATCCACGGGGGCTTCACTTCCACCGACGACAGCAGCTCCTTCAGTGGGTCCCGCACCCGCAACGAGGCTAGTTCTTCAGCCCACAGAAGTGTGGATTACGTGGGCGGATCTAGGAGCCGCATTGACGATGAGGTGGGCGACGAGCAGGAGTCGGAGTACAACTCTGATGACCGCAGGAGCCGCTCGGAGCATTAGACGTGCCACCCTTAGCTTTGTCGTTTTCTTAGTTTGATTTCTTGTTTAGTTGTAATATTAGGAATGTTTGGGGTTAGTGGTGGCATACCGTCTGTTGTGGTATGTCTGCCATAATTAGGAGTTGAACTGATTTCCCTATGTTTCCCAACCAAAAAGTTCAGTTAATTTAATTCAGCCACTTAATTATCACTCCTGTTTTCTGAGCCACCTGTTTTTCTCCTTCCCTTCCTCTACTCTCCCCTTCAGATGGTGAACACAAGGAGCAGTACCCGTGCTGCCAGCAATGCCAGCGCTACCAACCAGCGGGAGGGAGCACCTCAGAACCAGAGAGCACCCAATCATGTGCCACCACCGCTACCGGAGAACCCGACGTTGGCACAGGTTCTAGCCAACCAGAACCAGATGATGGCTTTGATGATGCAGTAGATGCAACAGAACAATCTACAGTAGCAGCACCAGCAACCACACAACCCGGCCGTTGCCCCTTAGTCCAAACTACATGAGTTCCTGAGGGTCAGGCCGCCAACCTTCTCCAGCACCACCAACCCGATAGATGCCAACGACTGGCTGTTGGCAATCGAGAAGAAGCTCAACCTTCTCCAGTGCAATGACCAAGAGAAAGTCGCCTTCGCTACTCACCAACTCCAAGGTCCCGCATCAGCTTGGTGGGACAACTTCCTGGTGACCCGCACCGTTACCACGGAAGTCACTTTGGCAGAATTCTACCACAACTTCCGGAAGTCTCA
Source organism: Oryza meyeriana var. granulata (assembly GCA_003991445.1). Lineage (NCBI taxonomy): Eukaryota > Viridiplantae > Streptophyta > Magnoliopsida > Poales > Poaceae > Oryza > Oryza meyeriana. The sequence continues at coordinate 38,075 of RYFJ01004197.1, read as the reverse complement.
AATTCTGGTAGGGATTGTGGCACAGAAGAAAAGGGAGTTCAGAGACTTGGTCCAAGGGAACAAGACGGTCATAGAATACCTTCATGAGTTCAACTATCTGGCGTGCTACGTGCCTGAGGATGTCCGCACCGACGCGGAGAGACAAGAGAGGTTCTTGGACGGATTGAACGACGAGCTGACCAATCAGCTCCTCTCAAGCGATTACCCAGACTTCGAGAAGCTGGTGGATAAAGCGATCCGCCAGGAAAACCAGCACAACAAGGTGGACCGCAAGAGGAAGGCTGCCCAGTTCTGGACTCACCAAGAACAGCACCAGAGGCTGCGGATGATGTTGGGCCAGCAAGGTGGACCGGCCACCATGATCGTCCGTCAACAACGCCTGTTCCACCCGGGGCACTCTAGAGGCAGCAGCAGCAACAGCGAGCAATACAACCGTCAGTCCGCTCCGCACCCACCAATGGCGCCAGTACAGTAGGGTCAGCCACGGAAAGACAATGGGGGCAAGAACTACGTCTGCTTCAACTGCAATAAACCGGGTCACTTCGTCGACAAGTGTCCGAAGCCGAGACGGATGGGATCTAGGCTTGCAGCTCCCTAGCACCCCAACGCCAATCAACAGGTGATAAAGGGGCGCATCAACCATGTCTCCACGGAAGAGGCGCAGACTGCACCGGAGGTGGTATTGGGTATGTTTCTTGTAAACTCAATACCTACAACTGTACCTTTTGATTCTGGTGCAACACATTCTTTTATATCCAAGAAATTTATGGGGACACATGGGATAAAAGTAGTGGAACTTAAAATCCCCATGAGGGTTCATACACCTGGAAACCACATGATAACCGCTCACTATAGCTCTTCCGTGAACCTAGAAATCCAAGGATCACCTTTTCTAGCCAATCTTATCCTCTTGGAATCCAAAGACCTAGATGTCATCCTAGGAATAGATTGGTTGACCCGACACAAAGGGGTGATCAACTGCGCGGACCGCACCGTAACAATGACCAATTCAGAAGGAAAGGTGATTAGCTTTAAGTCACCTGTGCCGTTGCATCAGGAAGCAAGCTTGAATCAGGTCGCAGCAGAGCAATTGTCGGAAGGTGGGACGAAGCCAGAAAGGAAGATAGAGGACATTCCAATAGTAAGGGAATATCAGGATGTGTTCCCGGAAGATCTACCAGGGATGCCACTAGAAAGGGAAATTGAATTCAGGATTGATTTAGCACCTGGGACAGCGCCAATATACAAGAGGCTGTATAGAATGGCACCGAACGAGATGGTGGAAGTTAAGAAGCAGGTCGACGATCTGCTACAGAAGGGCTACATCCGACCAAGCACATCACCTTGGGGAGCGCCAATCATCTTCGTGGAAAAGAAAGACAAGACAAAATAGATGTGCGTGGACTATCGCGCACTAAATGATGTCACCATCAAGAACAAGTACCCTTTGCCGAGGATTGATGATCTGTTTGACCAGTTGGAGGGTGCCACTGTTTTCTCCAAGATAGACCTGCGATCAGGCTATCATTAGCTGAGAATTCGAGAAGAAGATATACCGAAGACAGCCTTCATCACACGGTATGGGTTGTACGAGTGCACTGTTATGTCCTTCGGACTGACAAATGCACCTACCTTTTTCATGAATCTGATGAACAAGGTATTCATGAAGTTTCTAGACAAGTTTGTGGTAGCTTTCATTGACGACATCCTGATCTATTCGAAGTCAACGGAAGAGCATGAGCAACATCTCTGTTTGGCTCTTGAGCAGTTGGGAGAGTACCAATTGTATGCCAAGTTCAGCATGTGCGACTTCTGACTGAGAGAAGTGCAGTTCCTCGGACACATCATCATTGCCCAAGGAGTTGCCATAGACCCAACGAACGTGGAATCCGTCACCAATTGGAAACCGCCGAAGACAGTGATACAGGTACAGAGTTTTCTTGGACTTGCGGGGTACTACCGCCGGTTCATCGAGAACTTCTCGAAGATTGCCAGACCTATGACGCAGCTACTAAAGAAGGATCTGAAGTTTGTCTGGACATCAGAGTGCAATCACAGCTTTGAAGAACTCAAAAAGAAGTTGGTTTCAGCACCGGTCCTGATCTTACCAGGACCCCAAGAAAGATTTCCAGGTATACTGTGATGCATTCCGCCAAGGGCTAGGGTGCGTGTTGATGCAAGAAGGTAGAGTTGTAGCCTATGCATCACGCCAATTATGCCCCCATGAGAGCAATTACCTGACACACGACCTGGAATTGGCCGCAGTGGTCCATGCTCTAAAGATTTGGCGGCATTATCTTATTGGTAATCGCAGTGAGATTTACGTGGACCACAAGAGCTTGAAGTACATATTCACCCAGCCAGATCTGAACCTCCGCCAAAGAAGGTGGTTGGAATTGATTAAGGACTACGATGTGGGAATACATTACCACCCAGGAAAAGCCAATGTCGTGGCAAACGCCTTGAGCAGGAAAAGTTACTGCAACACTGCTCGAGCAGAGGCATTGTGCAAGGAAATGCAGCAAGAATTTGAATGCTTGAATCTAGGCATTGTCGAACATGGATTCGTGGCAGCCCTAGAGGCTCAGCCCACGCTTTTTGATCAAGTTCGTGAGGCACAAGCAAATGATCCAGAAATTAAAGAACTTAAGAAGAACATGAGAGTCAGAAAGGCTCAGGGTTTTACGGAAGATGAAAACGGGACAGTATGGATGGGGGAGCGTTTGTGCGTTCCAGAGAATAAAGAACTCAAGGACCTAATACTCCGGGAAGCCCATGAGACGCAGTACTCCATTCACCCCGGAAGCATAAAGATGTACCAAGATCTTAAGTCAATGTTTTGGTGGGCCAGCATGAGAAGGGAAATCGCCGAATTCGTGGCACTTTGTGATGTGTGCCAGCGAGTCAAAGTAGAACACCAACGGCCTGCTGGACTGTTACAGCCGCTCAAGGTCCCAAAGTGGAAGTGGAAAGAGATCGGAATGGATTTTATCACCAGGTTGCCCCGCACATCGTCGGGGTATGACTCAATCTGGGTGATCATCGACCGACTCACCAAAGTTGCACATTTCATCCTGGTGCATACAACGTATTCAGATAAGAAATTGGCTGAACTGTATATAGCTCGTATAATGTGTTTACATGGAGTACCCAAGAGGATCGTCTCCGATCGTGGCAGCCAGTTCACTTCTAAATTCTGGCAGAAGTTACAAGCAGAATTGGGAACTCGATTGAACTTCAGCACAACATATCATTCACAGACAGATGGCCAGACTGAAAGAGTCAATTAGATATTGGAGGACATGCTGAGGGCTTGCGCACTGGACTTCGGAGGAACATGGGATAAGAGTCTACCTTACGCGGAGTTCTCGTACAACAACAGTTACCAAGCCAGCTTGCAGATGGCACCGTTCGAGGCTCTGTATGGCAGGAAATGTCGTACACCCCTTTTCTGGGATCAGACAGGTGAACGCCAGGTATTCGGAACCGATGCACTCAAAGACGCAGAAGAGAAGGTGGCCATAATATGGGAGCGCTTAAAGACGGCTCAATCCAGACAGAAGAGTTATGCCGACAACCGTCGATGAGACCTAAGCTTCGAGGAAGGGGTCTATGTGTATCTTCGTGTCACACCACTCCGCGGGGTACATAGGTTCCAAACCAAAGGGAAGCTAGCACCTCGCTTCGTGGGACCCTACCAAGTGCTAGCCCGTAAAGGTGAAGTGGCATATCAGTTGAGCCTCCCAGCTTCAATGACAGGCATAGACGATGTGTTCCACGTGTCACAACTGAAGAAGTGTCTGAGGATACTAGCAGAATAGGCAGATTCGGAACAGATAGAGATCCAGGAAGACCTCACCTATGTGAAGAAACTAATTTGGATCCTGGAGATTAGTGAAAGAAACACCAGAAGCCGGATAATCAGATTTTGCAAGGTACAGTTGAGCCATCACTCAGAGGAAGAAGCCACTGGGAAGACGAATTGAAGTCCGCCTATCCCCACCTCTTCGCCAGCACTTCCGAATCTCGGGGACGAGATTCCGTTTAAGGGGGGTAGGTTTGTCACACCCTAATTTTAGCCACACAAAATTCTACCTGAGAAAATGCCCAAGAAAAATAAATTTAAAAGGCCAGAGGAATTAAATTAAATGTGCAAGAATGCAAAATACTAAATTAACATGGTCGAAAATATTTTTCTTATGTTCTCCTTGCCAAAATACATTAACTGGATTTTTAGTGAAATTTTCAGAGCACAGGAACTATTTTTAATAAATGAAAAACGCTTACCGGAATTAAAATTGCCCTGGAAATCAATTTCCTTTTTCTTTTCCTTCGGTTTTCTCTTTTGTTTCTTTTTCTCTCTCGCTGGGCTACCGGCCCAGCACTATGCCGACGCCCTTCGCACGGCCTGCGCACGCCTGCTTCCCCGCGGGCCCCAGCCGTCAGCCGCCGCTCCTGCTTGCTCTCTCTCTGTGCGCTTGGCCCCACCTGTCAGGCTGCGTTGTCCGCACGCCAGCGCGCCTCCCCGTTGATAGGCCGGGCCCGCCTGTCAGCACCGTCTTCGTCCTCCATCCGAATTGGGCGGAGGGAAAAAATCCCCTCCGCCGTCCGATCCAGTGCTGCCTCCCGCCTCCGCGCCCGCTCCCACCCGGTTCAAATGAGCGCGGACCGAGTCCGCCCCTACTCCCCACGTCCTCCGGCATCCTCGTCCCCTCTCTCTCGCGAATCCCGCGCATGACCCTGACGCCATCGCCCTCACTCCCGTGCACGATTGAGCCGTTACGGCCTCGATCTCGCTCGCCCACGTGCAAAAAAAGCCTCCCCGCCCTCTCCTCCGCCTTTTCCCTAACACGCCGAGCCTCCCCATGCCCTAAATTACCGTAGCCACCGCGCACCTGAGCCTCCGCCACTTTCCACCGACTCCAGCCGTCGCTCGCCGCCATTCCAGACGCCGCCAAGCCACACCGCCACCGCCATAGTCTTCGCCGTGCCGTGTGGCTCGTCGGCCGCCACTCCGTGGAAGCCGAAGCCTGCCGGGACGCTCTGTCCTCGCGCACGGACACCTCGGCCGCCGCCTCTCACTCGTTCGCCGTCGTTGGAGCTTCGTTGCCGACGCCGTCCCGAAGCCGCCGCCGCTTTCGCCTCACCGCCGTCGTCCTCGAGCTGTCGCTCGTCGCCGTGAGCCGCCGGTGAGAATCCCCGTCGACTCACCGTTCCATTTCGCCCCTCCACGTGCCCGCCGCCGCGCCGAGTGGTCGCTGCCGGCGACCATTGGGTTGCGTGCACGCTGCCGCCTCCCGCTCGGGACGACCGGCTTCAGCCGCCGTTTCCCGATGCTGTCCGATCTACCGGGTGGCAGATCGGGGCCGCCCGCGTGGCTGCCGTGTTGGCGCCACGTGTGCGCCATGTGGTGCACCCGGTTCCGGCCGCGGTGGACTCGGTCCACCGTGCGCCTGCCTCCCCCGTGCCGCTGACCAGTGGGGCCCGCCTGTCGACGCCGGCCTCTCGGCCCAGTGACGTCATAAATCGTGTTAATGCGCAATAAATCACTTATTAATTATATTTGCTTTAGAAAACACAGTAAAACTTCAATAAATCATAACTAATTCATACGAACTTTGATTAAGCCCATTCAAATTTCATTAAATCCAGAAAAATGCCAAAAATTTATTAAAAATACTTTCAGCCCATGTTTGATTGCCCACATGTACTGTTTTTAATTATTTGTGCATTGTTTGTTATAGAATCCGACGTTGGTGATCCTCCTATGTATTACGAGGTCGTTGTCGAGTACATCGAGCCGGAGCAAGGCAAGTCGTACTGTTACCTTGATCACTTTGTATCTGTTTTTTGCTAAATTGCTTTGTTTACTCAAATAAACTGCATTATTTCTATATTTCATGTGGGTGGGTTATGACCCTTATGATGATAGGACTGTGCCATAGTTTTGAAACCTGAATCCTTGTCACCTGAGTAATAATGTGATTAGATTACAATTCTTAGGATGCTTAGCCATGCTTAGTAACATACCTCACATGGGATTTAAATATTATCTTTTCATATGATTCGACTCAATGTCGCAAAAACGGAACTTCGGATAGGTTGATGTTAAATTACTAAACTTGGACCTAAATGGTGGGCTGTGGGTGTATGGTTTTGCTTGTCACACCCATGGCAATTAAGGACCGGTTCGCGGGAACCACTTGGGCAACTACCCGTACTTGCCACAAACCAGCGTGGGCAACGGCTGGGCTTGAAGCGTTTCTTCTCCCTCTCCTAGGCATTGAAGGAGAGGGTGGGTGTGATGGAGTTGGGTCGGCCCGGGGTAGGGTTGATCGGCTTCCGGATTCACCGTGGCACAAGGGGGTAGTCTGGTCAATATGGTGTGCCATATCGGCAGGTGCAACCTCAGCATGGTATGGATGGCTAGGGAGGGGTTTCGTGAATGGTCCTGTCACAGCCTCTCACGGGGCATCGTGGTGATGCACTGGCACACGGGAACGTGTGTGGGGCTGTGTCTTGTGGGTACAGTTGTACACATCTGATCAGAGTAAATCTATTCGAATAGCCGCGCCCGCGGTTATGGGCACATTGGCCAAGACTCACCGTGATTAGTCTCACCTTTAGATAGCTAATTTGGTTTTATGAAACTTGTGTGGTGGAAGGTGTTGAGTCCGGTCAACGTGGTGGAGTTGATCGGGGGTGGCCGGTTAGCGTGGTGTAACGCTAATCGGTGGAGACTGGTGAGCGTGGTGTAACGCTCATCAGTGACGCCTGGTGGACGTGGTATAACGTTCATCAACGTGGCCTGGTCAACGTGGTGTAGCGTTGATCAGGAAAAACTGGTCAGCGTGGTGTAACGTTGTTCAGTGGAGACTGGTTAACGTGGTGTAACGTTAATCAGTGGAGTCCGGTTATTGTGGTGTAACGGTAACCGAAGGAGTCTGGTGAACGTGGTGTAGCGTTCATCAGTGGAGACTGGTTGACGTGGTTTAACGTCAATCAGTTGGGAATAGTTGGGCCTGGTTAACGTGGTGTAACGTTACTCAGTGGAGAATTAATATTGTTAAATTAATTAACTTTTTATCGTTTGCGAACTACTAACATTTGCAACTGCTTTTACGTAAACAAACCCTAGCTCATCTTTGTACCCTATGCATATGCATAATTGTAGGTGTGATTTGTTGAGTACTGTGGGTGATATTTAGCCTGCTCCCTTTTTCCCCTCTCAATATTGGAGAATGCGTCTGACGAGGATTGTCCCGAGGTTTAGGCTAGCTCCGCCGTCAAGGTGCTTGTGGGATGGACGCTGCCGACGGACCCGCTGTCTATGGACTTTGTTTTACCTTTTTCGCTATATTTTTGTAATATAATTTTACTCTGTTTGTAAGACACTCTGTATGGTAACTTGGATTTATGTACCCTGACTTTCCTGGACAGGGATTTAATACATATGAATATTTAGAATTTCGGTGGCGAATTTCTGGGCGTTACATTAGCTGTTTCTAATGATTCCGTACATGTCCACGTCTCCGTTCTTATATGTTGACTTGCCTTTAACGGCCAAAATATACTAGTCTCTTCATCCAATGATAGGACAGTTAGGATGGTTTATCATGGGATTATCTCATGTGAAATTATTCTGTTCCTTATTTCCTTATTTTAGTAATATTTCATTGTCCTTGTGAAAAAAATTCACATTAAACACATGTTACCTACTGGTACACGAGGTATTGAGATGATGGCAAAAACCAAATTTTATGGAGAAAAACTAAACGATGCCATACCGTCTTAGGACGGTACGATCAATGAACTCTGATACTTTCTGTGTACGTGTCATACATCCATGTTCACGCTCTTCCACGATGGCATGCCTTCCCGCTTATTGTCCGCATGAACCCATTCTAGCACATTGCTCCATCCAAGAAGTGTTGCACCTCCTCCGCATGCCCTTCTGCGCGCTCTTTGTGCAATGCATTATCGAACCCAATACCCACATCCGGATCTTTCTAGGCATGTCTTGTTGGTCTGTGATCAATGTCCTAGTCCATATCAAGTTTGTCCTGATCCGTATGGTAGTATCGATTCTACCAAATCGAAATGATACCGATCCAATCTAGTGTTTTAATTTTTATAGTTTTAGTTCCATAGGATCCTACCTGATCTTTCATAGGATCCCGATCCTACGAGAGTAGTACTTAAAATAAGGTAGATTGAAAATAATATGAATAAGTGCACTCAAGTTTACGAAAAGTAAATTAAATTTATTAAAAATTAATATTATAGGCTTAAATTTATATAACATATTACAAATCTTATATAAAAATATGTACCTTTTGAAATCTGATTGGATCCCAATCCTACAATACTATTAGACAAAAAAGATCCTACTTAGTATCTCGATAATGACTATCTTGGTCCACATGCTCTAACTGGGTTACATATTGGTTTGATTGGGTTATATATGGGTGTCCTTGCCAGACTATATACTTACCAGATTGGCCCGATGGAAGGATTTTGCTTATGCACTACTCCCTCTGTCCCAAAATAAGTAGATTTATAAAATTCTAATAAAAAAATAGTAGAGAGAAAGAAGGCCGTAATGCCCCTCATTAATGTCTAGTATTGGTTGGTGGGTAAGTATGGGTTATCGAAGGGATAAACCTTCTTGGTTTGTGGACCAAGGGAGGTGGAGAGTAGAAATCAATTTATTTTTGGATAAAATTTGAACTCTACAAATCAACTTATTTTTAAAATAGAGGGAGTATATTTTGATACATGTTATCATACATAATAGATATCAGAGATGATACTTACAGGTAACAAACACGATACATATATTTACCAGACATGATACCCAAGTAATAGACATGGTACATATGGGTACCAGGTTTGATACCTATGGTACCTATGGGCACCAAATCTATTATAAACAAGTATTTAGTCTAATACCTAGGTAGCAGGTTTGATATGGTGATATCTACGTGCCTAGAGATGATACATACTGGATCAGGCTTCATAATTCGATGTATCACCACTAAGATATACAGTAGTCAACTAAGACATAGACCATTCGCAACCCACAAAGATAATCAATGATTTTTCTAAAGATATCATAGAATATTATCTACCAATCCAACTGGGCCAACTATATATAGCCTAGCATGAAATCATAACCTAGCCCCGCCAGCTATAGATGCTCCACAGGCCCACTCAGCCCAACTCTTACATATGGTCCATGTATAAGCAAAGGAAGGGGGCACATGCTTGGCCGCTCATTAGGCGAGCGAGGCTCGAGCGTGCGTCTCACGCATGTTGCAATACACTTGGACTACAATATCACATAGCCTAGTCGCCCTTAATTTTATATTAGAAAATACTAGTCGCCAACCCGTGCGCTACACGGGCTATGGTTATTGATATTATAATTATAAAATGGTAATTATATGTTGAGCACATTCTTTATTAAATTTAACAAAAAAACTCTTAAATTTTGTTTTAAAGTTCTAAGAACAACACAATTTTATTTTATTTATACTTCAAAAACTTAAAAATCAGTAATTACAAAATTATATATAGAATCCATCTTAATATATTTCGTTTTTCTATTTTCTTTTTTTAAAAAAGAATTAGTGAGTACTGATCTATACTCATGTCGTAGTAATTTTCATTCAGTATTTTCCTTAATTTTATAAAAGAAATTGATATTAGTACGATTGTGTTGTACTCGGGCTAGAGTCTCATATATAGTATTTTCGTGATTTAATACTTGTAGAATTCATAATAAGTAGATATGGAGTTGTACTCGGTTTGTAAATTCAATTATAACTATTCCATGACTTATATTTCCTAAATTCAAAATTAAACGCTACCTATTTGTTCTTCTAGGTACTCTAAATCTGCTGTTTTTCTTAATTGAATAATTCCAAAATTTGAAATTATCGAAATTAATAAGCAAACCTTTTTTTATAGCTTTCAGGACAAAATAGATTTTTTATTTATAGTTCTAACAATAAAAATTAATACACTTACAAAAATTTCAGTAGGATTTTTGGCTTCTGCGCGCGTCTATTTATGCGCCCCCCTTTTTGCGAGTGCATGTGTGCACATGTTACATAGCCCTTTCTTAATTCCTGCGACGCGAGTGCTGTCCCCGAATTAATTTGACGGTACATGCGTATCCTTTTGAGAAAAAGAAACCAATGTTGGCAGAGAAAAAAATAGCACCTGAGAGGAAGAAACATCCAAATCGGGTGTGTTGTCGATGGAATGATCGCTGCTGATCGGGGTAAAGGGCGATTGGAGCAGCTCGCGCCTGCTCGTGATCCTCGGCTGCTCGCCCATGGTGGAGGTCGATCGTAGTAGCGAGACGATGACATAGTAGTCATGCCGTAGAATAAATGGGCTTTAGAAGTGTTTCATGATGTTACGGTGAATAACATACATTAGATTGGGCTTTAAAAGTGGCCCATAAAATTTCAACGGTGGTGATAATACAACCCGTGTAATCAATGGCCAAATCTCTCCAGTTTACTATGGAAGCTCCTTTAGAGTGTCCAATTAGTACTTATTGATGGACAGTAAAATTTCTCCTTGTTTAGGTACTCTCTCCGTTCCAAAATATAATATGTGTACATTTTTTTATATAGTCTTTGATATTATAATTTGACCATTAATTTTTGTCATAATATATTATCAACAATTATAATATTAACATCATATGAAAGAATTTTTCAAATATGAATCTTTTTGTATTTTTAAATATAGATCTAATGGTATCATATGCATGACACTAAACACATATATTATTAGTTTAATTATTAGTCCAAAGTTACAAATGTTGACTTCTCGAAAATTGTGAGTGTCTTATATTTTGGGTTTGAGGGGATATGTGCTTTTGAGAGATGTGATAGCGATGAATAAACTCATTTCATTACTTAAACAAAACAATAGAATCAAGCGATCAATTCATCATCTCATCATCTACTTGTTGGCTTACCAGTCATAGCTAAAATTTAAATTTTAAAACCTAATTTTAAAGTTGGTTTTGAGTTTTTTTCCATCATAGTCTATTTCCCATGTAGGATTTACAGTACTAGTTTGTAAAAACATGACTTACAAGTGTCAACAACAATAATTCCAGTAATTAAGGACCCTTCCTACACTTGATAACATAATAGCTAGCCGACTAAGCTTTGTCACAGACCATTCATTGATCCTTTCTGTGATATGGGAAAAAAAGAGAAAGGGCTAGTTAATATTTGACAAATTGAATCAGAGAAGCCATTGAGCCCTCTCGACATTATGGAGGCCATGAGCCCTAGGTATCTCATGAGAAGTATTATGGTCACTTGGATAGAGGATGGGCCTAATCCTGTAATTGGGGATACAACATGGCTTGGTGCGTATTACCTTGTATGAGAATGAAAGGATATAGTCCTAGTCGGATACGTTGTATTCCTAGAAGAAAATCTCTTAGTCGGATTCCGACTGGGATTCCAACCATGTAACCTCACCTCTCTAATATATATGGAGGGATAAGGAGCTCCTCGGGGCAAGATAGACAATCTCACCAGAGAAATCTCAAAGGCAATACACAACAGTTGGAAGTAAGGTATTACCTTATCTTGAGGGCCTGAACCAGGATAAATTGTTTCGTGCTCCTTTGCAATCCATTAAGTTTAGGTTTTATGAGTAACCCCATATAATTATTGCCGATACAAAACATCAACAATTGGCGCCAGGTAGGGGCTTCGGCGAGATTATCTTCAACAAGCCTGATAGATCCAACCACCGGAGTTGACGGCGTCAAGTTCTTCCCTAGGCAGATAACCAGCTTGGGGAGCCTCGACTTCATTGCCGAAAAATTCGGCGACCTCACCCTGTCCTATTTGGACTTGATCCAATTGACTGGGAACCAAACCGACTTCGTGCCAGTTGGCCTACTCAACGCTGCAACAATCTTCGACGACATGCTGCAATAATCCCCGAGATGTGCGAGTCTTGGGACTACTCTTTCTTTCGGCGTTCGACTCGGACTTGGCCTTGAGCCAGCCGAGATCGGGCTAAGAGAGGAGGAGATCATCAATCTCCCGTTCGGACTTAGCAATACCACGAACAATTTCAATCTCACTCTGATGTGGCAGATCCAATCCCCCAAGGTTCGACTCGGACACGGCCCAAAGCCGCTCGAGATCGGATATAGGGAGGTTGGAGTTGTAATTACCCCCCTAAACTACTCCGACTCTATAATGCCCTGCTTTCAGCGAGACGTTAAAATATATTTTACCAAAATCTACCCGTGAAAGTTTCGATCTTTGACTGCTGTGTTGTGTGTTGTGCCTAGATCTCAGTTCGAATCGCCATTATCGAACTCCGCTCCTAAAACCCTAACGGCGAGTTCCTCGATCTTCTCCTTCAAAAGTTCTTGCTTTAGTATCCATCCTGTTGTTTCAAATCGAAACCCTAAGATATCCCTTTGGTTTCCCTCCTAAAATTTCTCTTGTTTTCCCTCTCTTTTGAATCCCCACATGAAATTCCGAGTTTAATTATATAGCCTGGGCATCAAGCCCTTATCCAACATCCTTCCTACCAATGTGCATATATATATACCTGCATATGTATATGCATCAACCCCCACCCCTTCCCCACTCTCAATTCCACCATCTTTCCGATATATACACACACACACACACACACACACACACACACACACAAGTGTATATATGTGTGTTGGCTCTCTACCTTTCATCTCCTTGAACTCTCTCCAAATTTTCCTTGAGTGTCCACAAATACAAAATTAAGAACATCGAATTTGAATTCTTCTTCTCCCCTCTCTCTGTAGCTCCCTGTCTCTCGCCGTTGGCCACTGCCGCTCGGTTCCTCGCGGATCCGAGCCGTTCACGATGTTCGCCGTGCTCCCCACGCTCCGTTGGTGCAACCATTTGCCGCGAAACGCTGCCACTTGCCATAGGCTGTCCGATCCCGCCCCCTCTCTCGCTCCAATGACCGATGAAGAAGAAGGCCACGTGGCCGTATGGCAAGGCGACACGCGAGCGCAACTTGGCCCCCGTGGCCACCATCACCGACCCGTGGGCCCGTCCCTCTCAGCCACCGTGGACCACGCCCCCCCTTGTTCCTCCCTGTCTACGCCGGTTCACGTGAACCAGGCAACTGACACGTGGGCCTGACTTCCCTCTACCCACCGTGGACCGTAGCCATGTGCACTGACCGCCGACAGCTGGGCCCCAGCCGTCAGTGGCCCCAGGCCCTTGTGTCCCCTTTGGCTCGTGGGCCCCGATCACCAGTGAATCACCCCCCCTGAACCAATGACATGTGGGCTGCCTAGGCCCATTACCCCTTGATTCCTTTCCTCCTCACTGACAGTGGGCCAGGCCTGTCAGTGGGCTCCAAATGTCAGAGACACTGTGGGAATATTCCCTTGAATATTCTCCTCTGGAAATTCATTTAATCCTTTTCCTTTATCCAAAAATTCAAATAAACTTCGAAAATTCATAACTTTCGATCTGTAACTCCTATTGACTCCGTTCCAACTCCAGTAATTTTCTAAAATTGAGATCTATCTAATGGCACTATTAGTAGCACCAAATAGGATTTGTTTCTTGGACTTTGTGTAGATTTTGAGTGTTTGCGCATAGTAACCGGTCGTCGGAAATTCGTTTCGGAGCGGATTTCACGACGATTTCTCAAAGACTCGTGGAGACCTAGAGCAAGGCAAGTCACCTTTGATCAATCGAGCCCATATGTGAACTTTAATTACTTTATTTGTGAAATCTTACATCGATAGGCGTGCACTGATCTGTGCGGTCCCGTCTGTGAGTCAGACCGGTGGACCTTCCTAAACTTGCTGCGTCTGAATCCTTCCTTAATGATTGAAATGCCCTCTTCCCTTGTAACCACCTTTGCCGCGCCTCGGTATGTGTGCACTCTTGTGCGTGTGCCGACGGTTGCCCTTCAAACTTAAAATTTGAGAAACCTCTTGGGTAAACTTTGTTTTACGAAACATTTGGAAAACCCGACACCTGTGTCGGTGCCTTTTGAAAGCAAAATGAGTTTCAAAAATGGAGATTCATGACACAAGGCCGGTCCAGTATGTGTGGTGCCTATGTGGTCGCTTTAAGGACCGATTCCTTCAGAATTTTGTCCGAGCATATGACAGTACAACCACATGGGTGAATTGGGAAGCCCCTAGCTGAGTAACTAGCCTCCCAGGGATGCCTTGCATACCATTGGACTGTGGATCGCGCGAGAGGGCGTCGGGGGTACCTCCGGGGTTCTTAGCACAGCATGGTCTCGGACCTACCCTGTTGTTGGTCTCGAGGACCCCTCTAGTTGGCATGGGGTAACCTAGGAGGGTTTGGGAAATGCCTTATCATGAAAACCTCTACATCACCGAATCGTACCTAATGCGTGTGAGCTGGTGACTAGAGTAAGTCGCGTCGTGTGGGTAAAGTGTACCCCCTCTGCAAAGGTTTAAACTATTTGAACAGTCGTGCCCACAGTCATGGGCGGATGTGAGGTGATTCCTTAGCGTAATTTTATTTTACCCTGTTTGCAAAATATGTGTATGGTTTGGGAACTGAGAAAAGGAAGTGCCATTAAGGACACTGGAGGTCTGATGAAATGGCTTGGCTGTCGTGGACAGCATGACTCGGGAAGTCCGGAGAAATGTTTTGGCTCGGGAAGCCGATTGATGTGAATTCTTGAGATTGCGAAAACTGAAGAAATAAAGATTGATGCATCTTTCACTCCGATCGGGCAAGACTTCACCTCACCCAGATTGTCGAGTAGCAGACACTCAGATTTTAAAAGAGTTCAAATAAAACGAATTTATAAAATAACCAACCCCTCTTTGAAGCCTGCAGCAACCACCTAAGTTTCCCTGACTTGCTGAGTACGTAAGTACTCACCCTTGCTCTCTCTCTCTCTCTCTCTCTCTCTCTCTCTATATATATATATATATATATATATATATATATATATATATAGCTCTCTGTCGGAAGCAGGATGCTAGAGTTGTAGTGAAGTGAAGAGTAGGGTTTCGTCCTAGTTCCCAGCCGTTGCTTGCGTGTTGGGACTTAGTTCGTTGTTCCGCTGCTGCCGCTACCTCTATGCCGTTCGTTGTTGTCTCCGTCTTGCTCCAAAGCTGCAACGTAAGTTAAGGTATACATCTATTTACTTATTTAAGGTTCTGCAATGATGCATATCTAATTTCCGTGGATACCAGCATTGCGTCCTGGGACTGGTATCGGTATCGCGGTTCTGTGGGAAAGCAGTTCGCGCTGTTTTCCTGCGGCACGTCCTATTTGGTGCCGTTGTACGGCAGTGCCAGATCGGGGTGTGATAGACTCCGACTCATAATCGGACAGCAGCTCGGCAAGGTTTTCTCCACCACGCGAAGTCTTCATGGCATCCAAGGGCACAACTACCATTCAAGATGCACGTCGACTACGCGATCAACAAGAAGAGGAGGCTCGCCGACTGCGTGAACACGATGTTTGCATGCCGAGCGCGACGTTCGTAACGACAAATTGCGCAAGGCTGGGTTGACTGCTCTACAGGAAATCCTCCTAACCCAAGTCGATGACCATGATGTCTTCGTGACCCCATAACCGAACATCGTGGCCGTTGCCACACTACTCGACACCTTGCAGTTCAGACCTGACCACCAAGCCACCCTGACCATTGCAAGAATCAGAGCAATGATCACCGCTGTGGCCTATTAGCAGCGACAACAATCTAGAGACACCCTAATATCGTCTAACAAGACGGCTTCAGACACGGCGATCTCATCTGCCTCAGCACGGCGCTGCACAGTTGGCTCTAGTCAGCATCGCTCAGAGTCTCGTCATACGTCACTCAGCAATTAGAACAACGATCGAAGGCGACACTATCATGATGACCGCCATGACAACCAGGATGCCCGAGGACGACTACGGCGTGATCTCCACCAAGACATCAACGCCTGATGCCGAGAGCATGAGGAAGACAAGCGCCACCGACTGGAAGATGAGCACGAGCGTTTCGGCCTCCACCACGAGCGATTTCATCGCTGTAGTCAGAGTCGGAGCCCTCACTTAGACGAAGGAGTACCGGTGTTGACCCACGAGCTACAGCAGGTCGACTGACCATCTGGGTTCAAGCCGACTGGAATTGAAAAGTATGATGGGAAGACCAACCCGAAGTCTTGGCTCACAGTCTATACTTTGGTGTTTCGGGCAGCGGGAGGAGATCACAAAGCCATGGCTAACTACCTCCCAGTCGCCTTGGCCGACTCGGCGAGGACATGGCTAACAGGGCTTCCCAAGCGGTCGATTGGCTCCTGGGGAGAACTCCATGAGCGCTTCATCGCAAATTTCCAAAGAACATATGAGAGGCTGTCCTCCGAGTACGACCTGTATCAGGACCACTAGAGGAAGAATGAGTCCCTCTGCAACTTCATCAAGAGATTTTCCGAGAAGAGGAACTCAATTCCCAAGATTAAAGACGAGGTTGTCATCGCCGCCTTTTGCAAAGGAGTCAAGGACACCTCGTTTATTGCTAAGTTCACTTGGAAGCCCCCCAAGCTCTGTCAAAGCTCTATTCGACATGGCCAACAAATATGCTGACTCGGCCGACGCTGTAGCTGAGGCCCTAGAAGACAAGAAGGAGCCCCGACAGAGGGAGAAGAAGGACACAGACGATGTGGCCCCGACTAAGTCTGGCAACTGCAAGCACAAGTTGGACAACATTGTGGCGGTTGTTGAACGTACCTGACCGCGACCCCGAGGATGGACGAGTACCAGAAGGTTATGAACGGGCCATGCCCTTTCCACCCAAAAGGGAAATACGGGGCTAAAAATTGTTTCATGCTCAAGAAATTTGCTTCCGAGCAAACATCGACGTCTAGTGACAACAAAAACAAGGATAAGCCAGACCCGGGCATAGCCGGTAACTACCAAGATCCCCAAGCTGAGCTCAATCACATCTTTGGAGGGCCATCTGCATACGAGTCGAAGAGAAAATAGAAGCTAACAACTTGAGAAGTCAACTCAGTCTCGACAGATGCCCCCCAATACTTGCGCTAGTTAGAGACGGCAATCACTTTTGACCGCGCGGACTACCCCGACCGAGTCATGCATCTAGGGCGTTACCTACTCGTCCTAGACCTGGTCATCAGGAGTATTAAGTTGAAGAAGGTTCTCATCGATGGGGGAAGCATTCTCAATATTTTGTTCGTCAAAACGCTTGACGAGATGAAGATCCATCGATCCGAGCTACGGCCGAGTACTGCTCTCTTCCACGGGGTAATTCCCGGCCTCTCTTCCACTCTAGTCAAACAGATCACTCTGCCAGTTACTTTTGGCACGGGAGAGAATTTCTGCATCGAGAACATTTGTTTCTAGGTTGCTGACTGCGAGACCGCGTATCACGCCATACTCGGACGTCCTACACTTGCCAAATTCATGGCAATGCCCCATTATACATACATGGTGCTCAAGATGCCAGTACCAGTAGGAGTACTTTCCTTGCGTAGCGATGTCAAACAAGCCTTCACCTGCGACAAGGAGAGCTGCGAGTTGGCCCAGTCCCGAGAAGCAGCAGTCGGACGAAACAATATCCAACTAGCTACAACACCTGCAAATGAGGACGATCAAGTTTCGGCGAGGAAAGCAACCAAGTCGGGAATTTCGTCGGATTCAGAGACAAAGAAGATCCCCTAGACACTTCCGACCCCACCAAGACTGCGTTTGTCGGGACCGGACTCAACCCCAAATAGGAAGACACGCTCGTCACCTTCCTCCAGACGAACATGGATATATTTACTTGGAAACCTTCCGACATGCCTGGTGTACCAAGAGAGTTGATCAAGCATTCCCTTAACGTCAAGCCAGACGCCAAACCAGTCAAACAACGACTGCGATGCTTCGCACAAGACCGCAAAGATGCTATTCGGGAGGAGATAACCAAACTCCTTGCACCCAGTTCTAATCCAGAAGAAGAACGGTAAATGGCGCATGTGTGTTAACTACACCGACTTAAACAAGGCGTGCCCCAAGGATCCATTTGGTCTACCCAGGATAGATCAGGTGGTCGACTCAACTACGGGGTGCGAGTTGCTCAGTTTTCTCGGCTGTTACTCGGGATATCATCAAATCAGCTTAAAGAAGGAGGATTGCCTGAAGACTTCTTTTATCACACCATTCAGGGCATACTGCTATGTCACTATGTCATTTGGGTTGAAAAACGCTAGCCCAACGTATCAACGTGCTATCCAGCGGTGTCTTCACTCTCAACTCGGGCGCAATATGGAGGCGTATGTCGATGACATGGTAATCAAGACCAAAGTCATGGAAGACCTCATCGCCGATTTAGAAGAAACTTTTCATAGCCTTCTGAGATTCAAGATGAAGTTGAACCCGGAAAAGTGCGTCTTCGGAGCACCTTCGGGAAAGTTACTCGGCTTCATTATGTCACAGCGAGGTATCGAGGCTAATCCAAAGAAAATCAATGCTACAATAAACATGGCACCTTCGACTAGCCAGAAGGACATACAGAAGCTGACTGGCTGCTTGGCGGCACTCAACCGATTTGTTTTCGGACTCGACGAACGGGGCATGCCTTTTTTCAAATTACTGAAGAAAGTCAACAATTTTCAATGGATGCCAGAAGCTCAACAAGCCTTCGAAGACTTCAAGAAGTTCCTCATGTCTCCACCCATGTTGGCATCACCTATGCCCCAATAACCACTTATGCTGTATCTGGCGGCAACCTTTCAGGTAGTCAGCATGGTGTTGGCCGTAGAGCAGGCAGAGCCTAGGCATATGCAAAAAGTATAGAGGCCAGTCTACTTTGTCAGCGAAGTCCTAGGCGACTCTAAGATAAGATATCCTCAAGTCCAGAAGCTGCTCCATGGTTTGCTCATAACTGTCCGGAAGTTAGTTACAATCGTTACATCGTATCCACTTGGGGACGTCCTATACAATCACGAGGCCACTAGCAGAATCGCTAAATGGGTGTTTGAGTTGATGGCATTTGATATTATTTTTCAACCTCAGATAGCAATCAAGTCACAAGCACTTGCCGGCTTTGTAGCCGAGTGGACTGAGGTTCAGACGGCTACATCAATGGACAAGTTAGAATACTGGACGATGTACTTCGACGGTTCTCTACGGATCGGTGGAGCAGGGGCTAGCATTGTCTTGACGTCACCCATCGGAGAAAAATTCAAATACGTCCTTCAAATTCACTTTCCAGCGTTACACAATGTCACTGAGTATGAGGCACTCATCCACAGGCTCCGCATCGCCATATCACTCGGCATCCGCCGATTGGTAGTACGCGGGGTTTCTCAACTCGTGGTCAACTAGGTCAAGAAAGACTAAACGTGTCTGGACGATAACATGGCGGCATACTGTCAGGAGGTACGAAATTTAGAAAATAAGTTCGATGGGCTGGAGATTACACACGTGCTACGCCAATACAATGAAGCCATAGACGAGTTAGCCAACATGGGATCCAAACGAGAAGTAGTCCCGACTAGAATTTTTGTCGAGCAATTATTGGAGCCGTCAGTAAACAAGAAACCAGTACTCGAGCAGTCGAGGGCTGAACCTACCTCGACAACAAATGAAGTACTAATTATCTCTCAAGATTGGCGGACTCTAGTCATCAGGTTTCTCCTAAAAGACGAGCTCCTAGAAGATCACAGTGAAGCTGAGCGGATCAAACGTCGAAGCAAGTGTTTTCTTGTAATCGAAGAAGATCTCTATCGTCCAAGTGCATCCAGAGTCCTCATGTGCTGTATCACACCTAAGGAGGGCAAGCAGATTCTGCAATCCATCCACTCGGGCATCTGTGGCAACCATGCTGCATCAACAACGTTAATCGGAAAGGATTACAGACAAGGGTTCTTTTGGGCGACTGCAGTTACAGATGCAAAAGACATAGTTTGGACGTGCGAGAGATGTCAGTTTTTTGCACGGCAAGCACATCTTCCAGCTCAAGAATTAGAAACAATTCCAATCTCTTAGCCCTTTGAAGTTTGGGGGTTTGACATAGTCGGGCCGTTTAAAAGAGCGCCAAGAGGGTTCACACACTTGTCCGTCACAGTGGACAAATTCACAAAGTGGACCGAGGCAAAACCCATTGCTACCATAACAGCGGCAAGGGCAAAAGACTTCATCAAGAGTATTGTATATCGATTTGGAGTTTCCAACCGCATTATAACAGGCAATGACACTCAGTTCACTGGCGGCGTTTTTCAAGATTTCTTTGGCGACTTTGGCATCAAGATCTGTTATGCTTCTATGGCACACCCACGAAGCAATGGGCAGGTCAAGCGTGCCAACGGCATGGTCTTGCAAGGTATCAAGACTAGGGTGTTCGACCGACTATAACCATATACAGGGCGGTGGGTGCAAGAGCTTCCATCCGTTCTCTAGTCTTTAAGAACCATGATTAGTTAGGCCACAGGGCAATCCCCTTTCTTCCTAGTCAATGGTGCTGAGACTATGTTACTAATCGACTTAGAGTTCGGCTCACTAAGAGTACGGACCCACTCATAAGCAAAATCAACAGAAGACCGACTGGTCGAGTTAGATCAGTTGGAAGAAGCAAGAGACATCGCAACAATCTAGTCGGCGAGGTATCTTCAAGGCCTGCGTTGTTATCATAGTCGGAATGTTCATGGCCGCGCCTTTTCGGTGGGAGATCTCGTTTTGAGAAAAATTCAAACTAGCAAAGACAGGCATAAATTATCTCTCTTATAGGAGGGGTCGTTCATTATCGCTGAGGTAACACGTCCGGGCACCTACCGACTAAAGCCAGAAGACGGCGTCCTAGTCAATAACTCATGGAACATAGAACAACTACGTCCTTTCTATACCTGAGTTTTGTACTCCTTATATATATATATATATATATATATATATATATATATATATATATATATATATATATATATATATATATATATAAAGTTTGCTACTCTAACTCACTACGTCGCTTGTTCCAACCGAGTAATGAGTCGGGGGCTACATGATAATATATGTCTGTCATTGATAAAATCTGATCTTATTTCATCTGGGTCATGAAATTTTATAACGATTATGATAAGTTTTCCCGAGTATAGCTCCATGAGGTGAACGCTTTTTTTTTAAGTTGATCTCAAACCACTCAGTATAGGCTGTCTAGTCGGGTAAAGCTAATGATGGCTCAGATGGAATAAACACCTAGCAGAATTTAATGGCAAATAGCAAAAAGCATTTACAATGTTTACATATTGTTTTCATCAAACACTAATTACATAAAAAGTCCTTGTTTATAATGGCAGATCCTCCGCGATGGTTTTGGCAGTGGCCCTAACTTGGCTGATTAGCTTGAAGCCTTCCTCCAGGGTAGTGCCTTTAGCAAAGCCTTCACCAATCGCCTCAATGTCTACTCGAGGGTAGAGAGACTTGGTCATGGCCAATGCTTGGGCAATTCCTATGGCAACGCGCACGTCCGAGTACTTCTTCCGAATTCCTGGGGCTTCCTCGAGACGCTACGCCACTTGAGAAATAGAGTTGGAGCTGGGCCTGGCCAGGGTCGGCTACATGATGTCTAATAAAGTTTTTGCGGAGTCAACAATGACTTCCTGTGACTCCTTTATTACCTTGATCTCTTCTATGAAGGCACCGAACTAGATCTACGAATTGGCTTTGAAGACTGCTCACACATAAAAGAGGCATTAGTAAATTGGGACATCTAGTCAGACCGAGTACACAAGCAGATATGTGACTTACTCGCATACTTGGTGTCGACCTTGGACTTTGCCTTCTCGAGCTTTTTCACCTCCTTCTTCAAGCGCTCGATCTCCAGGGACTGATTATTCAAATTTGCCTCAAGAGCTATAGCCGAATAGAACCAAAGATCAACAATGCAGAAAGATTTGATAGGAGTCACTTGAACAAAAGAGCACACACTTCTAATAGTCCATGTTTGCACCCAGTTCTCGTCCCTGAGCTTGTTCATAGAATCCCTCAGCTACTCCTCCCTCTCCTTGCTGGATTTCTCCAAGTCGTCCTTGCTGATTTGGAGCTAGTGGAGTTGAAGCAGCTGAGGAGCGAGCTCAGACAGAACTTTGCCCATCTTCTCGGACCGATCAACTACTTGCTGAGAAGTATTGAAACATAGGCAAGATAAGCAACACTGCCAGAAGGTCCAGGAAAACTGCAAATCCATAAACACAATCAGATAAGTTATATACCTGGATGATCCTTGATGCGGCGACGGCGGCCTCCATTAAGCTTATTTGCTCCCTCTGGGTGGCTTGCTCATTGTGTTCAAAACTCTCTGCTTCTCCCTCTGGCGTGGCCCAATGAAATGTCCAGGGAAAATTAGGCGGAGGAGCTTCAAGCCTAGGGAGATCATCGTCATCGGAAGATTGAGAAAGTGGAGGAGAAGGAGTCCTGGGCCTTGGATTGATCGGTGGTGCGGGGTCCTGGACAAACTTAGGGATTGTGGCGTCGGTCACAGCGTCCCGATTAGGTGAAGATGGTGGTCCGGCCGAGAAGGTTGTCTCAGTCTCAGTGGCTGGGACGACACTCGGCTCGGCTGGTGGAGCTGTTGTCTCAACCTCGGTCGGGACGAGAACTGTTGTGGGAGTCAGCGGCGTTGCCCCCTTGGGGTCAGCGTTACTTGGCTTCCTGTAGGATTGTTTAACAGTCAAGATGATACAAGTCTATTCAAGATTTTCTAAAGATTTAAGATCTTTTATACCTTTTGGAAGTCTTGAACCTCCACC
Organism: Oryza meyeriana var. granulata; assembly: GCA_003991445.1. Classification (NCBI taxonomy): domain Eukaryota; kingdom Viridiplantae; phylum Streptophyta; class Magnoliopsida; order Poales; family Poaceae; genus Oryza; species Oryza meyeriana. The sequence goes on along the minus strand of RYFJ01004197.1, from coordinate 15,289 downwards.
CCGATGCGCTGGGAGTGGAGGTAGTCGGCGAGGGGCCTGAAGGCCTGCTCGGCGGCGGAGAGCTGCCGGCTGTCGGGCTTCTGGGCACGGCAGTCGGCTGAGGAAAACTCGACCCAGTCGGTATTGAACTTAGTGCAGCCGACTGGGGGATGGCGGCGCTTGGTTGTGTTGTCCTGGGGCTGGAGAGCCTTGAGGTGGCGCTGCTGGGGTATTTGATCGTTGGACCGCCTTATGCCTTATTCGGCATGCTTGTTTTTTGTCCTGGTCTGTTGCTGGTCTTTTCCCACCCCTCTTGGGGTTGGGTTGGGTTGACGAGGGGCTGGCCGAACGTTTTCTGGCCCCGCTGGCCGACTGGTCTTGAGGGTCAGAATCAAATTCTTCGCATTCCTGCAAATATCCAGATATTATATATTGCATGGCTGGATAACGTTTATATCATACATCACAGATGGTTATCAAGATAGCTAATATATTACCTTAGGCCGGGGCTTGCCCTTACAGTATGGCTTGGAGGCTCTCTTTGTGTCCTCGGTCTCTACGACTCCATTGACGAAAAAGCCAAGCAAGGTGTCGGTAACAACATCCTTCTTGATGAAATCGGCGCACTCCCGAGTCAGGTCATTTGTAACGCCTCCCCGCCCTGGCACCACCTACAGTGATACCAGAGAGGAAGCGCCACAGGAGATTGGCGTGAACCAACTCCCACGGAACCACGATGCCGGTACCAGTCCCAGGAAACCTTGCTGGTACCGCGGTCAACGGAGATGTACCACAGCAATTAGCTACACACACACACACACACACACACACACACACACACACACACACACATATATATATATATATATATATATATATATATATATATATATATATATATATATATATATATATATATATATATATATATATATATATATATATATATGTTATACCTTTATAAGTTGCGACTTTGGGCAAGCTCTGAGCAGCAACCTGCAAACAGAACAACAGCAGTGGAATGACAGCGCAGCGAGAACCCATCCACCAGCAACGGCTTGGGATAGGAAAGAAACCCTAATCTTCACTTCAACTTCACTCTTCCTGGATGAGGGGAGAAAAGAAATAGATTGAGTACTTACGTACTCAGCAAGTCACAAAAAACGTGAGTTATGCAGGCTATCAAAGATAGGCTAGGGTTTATTTCGCAAATCTTTTCATTTGAAAACATTTTCGAAAACCTAAGTGTGAGTTGTTTCAATGTGACTGGAAGGAGGCTCTCGCCTCGATCCTATCCGCGAATTGCTTTTCAACAACTCGAGTGGACTAACCAGATTTTAATTGATCTTAGGTATTCTTATACCGCCTATCGGATCATGACAGCGGTTCAGTGGATCTGCCCACGAGCAGCCTTCCAGTGTATACTCATCTATTACTTTATTTTCAATTTCGTCCACTACAAGACGTAATCTCATGTTTCCTCTATTATTTTCCTTTCATTTTTGTCCTATCCAGGACATCACCTCATCTCATAACTCATCTCAGTGGTTCCTCGATCCATTCACAATCTCATCTCATTTCACAAACTGCTCCCACTCAGGAAGCCTAATCTATGATGCCATTCGACATCCCGGGTCACACAGCCCCGTTTCAGACCACTCAGGTCATCCATCAGCCACTAAGGCCGATTCTGGTAACGATTGCCATACCACAAATCACTTTTGTAAAACCTTGGTAAACAAATCTACGCTAGAGGAATCACCTTACATTGCCCATAATCGTGGGCGTGGCTATTCGAACAGATTATATAGACCTTTGCAAAGGGTGCACGCTTTACCCACACGACGCGAGCTTACTCCCACACTGATCAGGTGGGGAGGTTCGCGACAGGGCCTTTCCAAAGCCTTCCCAGGATAGCACGTTGCCCTATAAATGGGTTCTCTCTCTCAACCAAGTACTAGGAACTCATTTCCTGTACTCAGGGACAGGGGTATATCGCCCTCTTAGCACCTAGCCAATCCCACATTTATTAGCAACCGAAAACCATCCTGGGAATACTAGTTACTCAGCCAGGGGTGTCCTATTCCACCCATGAGGTCGCACTGTGAGATGCTCAGATGAAATTCCCCAAGGAAACGGTCCTTATATGCGAATACGAAGTGCCACCACACAAGCGATCACTTTGCACCGTGGATTTTCACAAAAAAATTTTGTTTCGCAATACTCGTCGACATCACATGTCGGGTTTTTAAAACCTTTGGAAACCCAAATTTTTCCCAATCGACAAACAATAGTGATGTGGGTGAAACCATCGGAATCCATGCTCAGAGAGCACGATCACCGAAGTACCATGAGCTGGAGCGACAAGGAATAGGATACCAAAGACCTACAGGGTTTATGCAACTACCGGACAGGTCCGTCGGTTTGACACGTAAACCGAGGCCGAACAATTTAACGTGCACACTAGCAATGCAATTTTGCAAACAAAACATTTCAAATTTAGGAGCAATATGATCAAGAGGTGACTTGCCTCAGTCTTTGTCTTCAAACTTCGCAAAAATCCGATGTCCGACGAATTTCCGACACGTCGACTATGCACGAAACAAGAGAAAAACACACAAAACCCTAGAAATAATATACTATTATAAATAACTAATAGTGCCATGAGGTAGATCTCATTTTTAGAAAAATTTAGAGACTTGAACGGGGTCAATCGGAGTTACGGTCAAAAAGATATGAATTTTGGAAGTTTTAGGGATTTTCTGGAAAAAGAAAAAGAATTATTTGAATTTGGAAAAGGAATATTCTCTGGAATATTCCTTGGCTGACAAATGGGACCCAGTGTCAGTGGTTGGAGAGAGAAAAGGAAGGGGATGGCCCACTTGTCAGTGTGACACAGAGAGATGACAAAGGGGGGGGGGCACATGTAAGAGAGGGAAGGAGGGGCTCACTATGCTTGGGCCCACTGGTCATAGAGACATATATTCTTAATGGGGTTAATTATGTTTTTAACTTACACCGGGCCCACTTGGAAGTGAAAGGGGGAGAGACTTAGGTAGTTGGGCCCGTAAGTCAGAGACCGAGAGAGAGGGGGGTGCCGGACGGGGTACAGTAGACTGCCGGTAGGGAGATCGATGGCGCTCGACGGCCGAAGGGGGACACCGGTGAACAGCGGTGAGGGAGGAGTAGCAGCCAACGGGAATGGAACGAGGAGGGGATGGAGAAGAGGATGGTCGGCTCGGATTGGCCTGATGGGCGGTCGATGGCTGCCGACGATGAGCAACAGGAGTGGCGGACAAAGAGAAAGGATGGGGGCGGAGGCGGTGGAACGCCAGCGGGTGCTCGGGTAAGGGTGTTTTGGGGCTCGGGTTAGAGGCGGTGAGGGGCGGCGCTATGAGGAGCGGCTCAGAGGAGGGCAGGGACGTGCAATGACGGCCGGTGGTGGTTGGCAACGGTGTCCAGAGGCGGCAACCATGTCGAACAGCGGCGTACGAGTAAGGAGGGGACCTGGATCCTTGGGGGCAGAGGGGAAGGAAAACAAAGGAGATGGAGCTCACCAAGGAAAAAGAGTTTACGGGGGCGGTGGACCGGAGCTGCTCGGGTTCGAGCTCGACTTGGCTTCAGGGTTGCGAACTCCAGTGAGGCGGCACGGCCGTGGCGAGGGTGGGAAAGGAGCGAGGCATTGGCAGCCATTTATAGGCAGGCGGCGGCGCAAGAAGACAAGGGAAAGAGGCAGTGGAGGCAGGAGATTTTTCTCGCGCATCGTGCGGCAAGCACGGGTCGGCAAGATGGGACAGAGCAGCCGGGGCGCGGTGTCTGTGTCGGGGAAAAGGGGAGGAAAAGAGGTATGGGCGCGGAGTGGTGAGGGGAGGGGATGGGAGAGACGGATTTGACCCAGGGAGCTCGGCCGAGATATTTTCCTCGGGGAGGCAATTTGTCGAGCACGTGACCCGCGTGGAGAAGGAAAGGGACGAGGAAGACGACCGTTTGTCGGCTGGCGTACGGGCATGCGTCGCGCGGCCGACCGGTGGGCCCGTGCTATCAGTGAGGCAGGTTGAGCGGCGGGCGCGGGCGCGATGGCTCACGGACGGGCAGCGAGCGGTGCAGCCTAGCTGCTGGGGCCTAGCTGTTGGTGGTCCGAGCGCGTGAGCGTGGGCGCGGTGCCTGGGCTGTGGGCCAGCTCGCCTGCGGGATTGTGCGGGAGAGAGAGGCGGAGCTGCCGCGCGAAGGTGGGCCGAAGAGAAGAGAGAAGTGGGACGGCCTGATAGGAATTGTAGACTTTGATATTTTTCCAGGGATTTGTTTGAGAGATTTTTGACGATTTCCAAAAGGGATTTTAATCCAAAATTTGATATTTTGGACCACAAAATTCTGGGGATTTTATGGAGAGGACTTTTACTACCAAGATTGAGACATTTTTCTGGATATATATATATATATATATGGAAGAATTTGATGGGGATTTTGGAAGATTGAAAAGGGTATTAATTTTGGAATTTTGGTGTTGGATCTTTTTGGTATTTTCAGGAATTAAAGAAGGGGATCTCAAGAGGGACACACACACACACACACACATAGATATATATATATTTGAATGAGTGGTTTTGAAGAGAGTTTTTGAAGGAATAATTTGGAGATTTTGCAATGGATTAGAATTGGAGGACTTGAGAGAATGTTAGAATTTAATTTAATTCTTGGGATCTGAGGGCTTTAGAAATAGATAAATTGGCAATTTTTGGGAAGGGAGTTCTCTGTAAAATCATGTGCTGAAAAATTGGCTTATCTTGTGATTTATGAACTTGGTATTGGAAAGTGTGATAAGCGTGTGTACGACTGACATGGCTCAGGTTGTGAATATCTGTGCCCGAAAACGGTGTGGGTTTATTTGTGTGTAGGTACTTAGAGTCAACCTTGGTCAGCGGTGGGATCGGGACTAAACTCAGGGAGGAGTTTAGGTCCAGAACGGTCAAGAATATTGGGTGACAAGGTGGGATACAAGGTGATACACGGTGGGCGAAAACCGTGTGGGAAGATCTTGAAACGGCTTCACAAGGTTACGTGCAAGCACTAGAAATTTATGGAAAAATTGTGAAGAAATTGGATAGAAATTTGCGATGAAGAAAATGTTTTTTGTTAAAAAGATGAGTGCTACAGTACATGGGGTACTGTAACGTCATGCATATGTGTATGCATGCAGTGGCTTCTGCAAGACTAGCGATGTGGCTGGCGCAGGGACGTGGCTTCGTTGGCAAAGCAAGCTGATTGGCAGAGCAGGCTGATTGGCTAGCAGGCCGGCGTAGCAGGCCTGGCCTGAGGCCCACGAGGACGTTATAAATAGTGACTCCTTGTTAATTTTTAGTGTGATTTTTTAGAGATTTTTAGAGAGCGAATTTGTTTTTAAATTAGAGTTCTAATCTAGAGTTTTGGTGATTTCGTAGAGAAATTTTTTGGATGTTTTAGAGAAACATCTTGTAAGCACAATCTTGGTAATAAAGTAAAGATTATGGAAGATTAGTGCGTAATTAATCCCTCTTTCTTGTTCATCTTTGTGCATGCCTAGCGATCGATTTTAGATTGATTTATTTTTCTCTAAGATTTGAGTTGGTTTCTTTAATCTAAAATCTAGCTAGGATGTTTTTCTAGTATTCTGAAAAGTTTGGTTGGTTAATTATTTTTGGATCTCGTTTAATCAATTAATTAGGGCTTAATTAATTTCCGTCAACCTTCTGTTTAGTTTTTTGTTCAATAATATTCGAGACCTAGAAGTCCGATTGACGTGATTCCAGTTGGGTTTGTTTGCAAATTTGTCTAGTTTATTCTGTCAAAATTCTAGCTACAGCTACAATCTATTTAGTGATGAAACGGTATTCTGTCCAGATTCTGAAAACACGGTTTTTCAGGTTTTGTGATTAGGGGAAAGTGTTAAATTTTATTTTTGATTTATGCAACATTCACCCCCTTGATTGCCTATTTAGTATGAGTCGGTCCTACAAGTGGTATCAAAGCGAGGTTATTTATATTATTATCTTTTCTAATTGATCTTAACCGACGATTAGAAAATATGTCGACGGATAGGTATTCCACAAAATCTTGTGTTTTCGATGGTGTTGATTTTCAGTATTGGAAGGCTAAGAAGGAGGCATACATTCAAGCTCAAGGTTTTGCGATATGGGAGAAGATCTACAAGCCATATCAAGTTCCCAAAAACGATGCAGTGACAGAAGCGAACATGCCATAGGTAAGGCTAACAGTAAGGCGAGGAATTTGATTATTCAAGGGCTAGGAAGAAGCGACTTTGACCGTGTGGTGCATCTCAAGTCAGCACATGAGGTATGGACAGCACTTTGTGATTGTCACGAAGGATCAAACATGGTAAAAGAGGTACGTCAAGATATGAATAAAAAGGAATATATGCATTTGAGATGAAACCGGTGATCTCTTGATGACTTCTTTGCTCCTTTAACAAGATTCTTAGCAACTTTGCATTCTGTTAATGTTATATACACCGATGCTGAATTCTCGTCAATTGCTAGAAGCTTTTAGATATGTTATATGGGAGATGAAGGTAACATCAATTAGAGAATCTACTACCATGAGTACACTTACATTAGATGTGCTTTCCTTCTACGAATTGAAAAACTCATGAGCTAGATGTTTTTGCTAGAAAATATGGTAATAAATCAATAGTTTAGGCTTTCACAAACTAACAACTGTCATCTAGCTATGCTTTGTCCTCTTTGTCTTTCACTAATGATGAATAGCTAGAACAATTCCTGAGCTGATTTGGCATGCCTCTCCACTCGCTTCAGAAAAGCTTTGTCAAAATATTCGATCCGAAAGAGAGCAAATGGTGGAGACCTCAGAGATGTTTTGAATATGCGTCGCCTTAATCAGCTTCATCTTAAATGTCAAAATTTCTAGCCAAGAATTTCTAGGGATGAAGATGCGGAGGAAGCACAGCGGTAGAGAGTGACAAGCGACGCGAACACTCAGAGCACTAGAAGAAGGGGTATTTGAACAAGAAGGTAGTGCACGGTTTTTCTGCTCTTGAACAGGTAAAATCTAAGCGATGTGGACATGAGAGTGATGATGATGCTACTGTCCTAAAGGCAAGAAAGCTTGATTGGTTCGTATGTATTGGAGGTCATGGGCCCGGGGACCTATGACAAGCATATGGGCCACTCGGAATAGAGGATGGGCCAGTCTTGTCAATTAGAGATATAGTAGACCTGATGATTTTGCCTTGTACAAAAGGAATATACAATAAAATCTTGCGGGGTAAGATGATTACTCTTAAAAAGGAATCTCCAGTATATAAGGAGAGGCAGGGCGCCCCTGAGGGCATGAGATATTGATCGCACAAATCCTCAAAGGAATACCACCACAACGGGACGTAGGGTATTACTCACATCGAGGGGCCTGAACCAGTTGTATAAAATTCCTTGTGTTCCTTTGCAAGCCACCGAGTTTTCCCTTGCCGAGTAGCCCTATATATCATATTGCCGGTGTAAAACATCGGACAGTTGGCGCGGCAGGTAGGGGTCCGGCGAGTCTCAATTAAAAGCTCGGATGGATCAGCAACCAAGTATATGGCGGCAAGTTCTCCTAGAGACACAATATACCTTCGGAAAGCCCGATTCCACGCCAATCAATTCGGCGATCTCACCATTGGCAGACGGGCAGATACCGTCCAACCGGCGAGGAAACACAAGAGCCGCGCACTGCCAATCGGCCCACAAGACGCGAAATGCAACCGTCATCAAATCTAATGCAAGCAATCTTTCAAACCTTCGCGAGCCTTGGGACAATCTTCTTCGGTGTCCGACTGTGCTAGCCTTGAGCCAGCTCGGTTGGGCTAGCAAGGGGAGAGAACGTCATCTCCACGCAGATTTGGTGACGCCACGGATCCACATCTTACGCGGCAGAACCCGATCTCCTGCGATTCAGTTTTGGACAACGTCCAGCGCTGTTTTCAGATTGGATCTAGGGAGGTCGGAGTCGTTCTTGACTCCGGATTACTCCAGACTCTGACTCCAAGTGGACAACGGTTCGAACTAGTTCAGGCTCTAGTTGGCGAGTTTTCTCCCCACGAGTCTTCATGGCTCAACACCATCACATCGAGAGTGCGCGCGACTACAAGAGGAGCAGCAGAGGAGGCCGCTGACTACGCCAACAGGAAGAAGCTGACCGCGCGACTCGCAACGATGGGCTACGCAAGGCTGGGCGAACCGCCCAGCAACAGATTCTCCAGACCAAAGTTGGCGACCACGACGTCTTCGTCACGCCACAACAGAACGTCGTGGTCGCTGCAACCCTGCTGGACACGCTCCAGCTCGGGCCTGATCACTAGGCCACCCCGACTATCGCCAAGATCAAGGCAATGATTACAGCTGCTGCTTGTCAGCAACAACAGCAGTCGGGCGACACACTTGTGCCGACCAACCGGTCGGGTTCTCCGGCGACAGGATCATCTACGTCAGCACAACGCCGGGCGGCTGGCTCTAGTCGGCCACACGAAGAGTCACGCCAAACATCACTCGGTGACACCAATGACAACAACCGGCAGCGTCACCAATACAATCGCCGACCTAACCAAGATCTCCGAGTTCGTTTACAACGCGACCTCCGACACACCATTTAATGTCGTTCCATGACGCATCAGAAAAGTGTCAAAGACGAGGGTGAGCGAAGGACCCGACTGGAGGATGACTACGACCGTTTCGGCCTCAACCATGAGCGGTTTAACCACCGTAATCAGAGCCGGAGCCCTCACGAAGATGAAGGCGTTCTGGCTTTCACCCACGAGCTCCAGGACGTCGACTGGCCATTGGGCTTCAAGGCTATAGGGCATCGAGAAAATACAACGGCAAAACCAACCCTGAGTCCTGGCTCACCGTATACACCCTAGCAATTCAAGCTACCAGTGGTGACCACAAAGCCATTGGCTAACTACCTCCCAGTGCACTAGCCAACTCAGCGAGGAAACATGGCTAACAGGGCTCCCGAGGCGGTCGATCGGCTTCCTGGAGAGAACTCAGGGAGCGGTTCATGCTAACTTTTCGAGGACCTACGAAGGCGTCCTCCGGCATCGATCTATATTAGCTGCACCAAAAGAAGAACGAGTCTCTATGCAACTTTATCAAGAGATTCTCCAAGAAGTGCAACAAAATCCCAATGATCAAGGACGAGGCCGTCATCGCCGTCTTCCGCAAGGGAGTAAAGGACGCCCGGTTCATCGCAAAAATTCACTCAGAAGCCACCATCCTCTGTCTGGGCTCTCTTTGACATGGCGAACAAATACTCCGACTCGGCTGAAGTGGTCGCTGAGGCCCTCGATGAGGAGAAGGAGCCCCGACAGAAGGACCAGAAGGGGAAAGCCGACAACGAGCCATCATAAAACAAGTCCGGCAACCGCAAGCGGAAGTCAGACAACGAGGTGGCCAACATGGAGCAAACTCGGTCGCGGCCCCAACGGAACAACGACTACCAGAAGGTCATGAACGGGCCATGCCCCTTCCACCCCAAAGGCAAGCACGCGCCAAAGACTGCTTCATGCTCAAAGAAGTTTGCTCCGAGCAGCTTCATCATCGTGGCACCGACAAGGACAAGGGACAAGCCAGATCAAGGCCGGCTAACGATTTTCAAGATCCCCAGCCAAGCTCACACATCTTCGAAGGACCATTGCGTATGAGTCTAAGCGCAAGCAGAGCTAACAGCACACGACGTCATGCAATCTCTCAGCAGTGTTGACGCCGAAAAACCGCCGGGGGCCGTTCGGCGTCTTGTGAGACACGCGAAGGCCTGGGAGATCTGCTTAGCTCCAGTGCAGGTCCTAAATTATTAAGGTTCGTAGGCGTGCCAGTCAATTTGACCCAACAATTGACAAGGAGATAGAAAATATTAGCCAACAACCCAATCGGCCGACAGACTGATGTAGACTCCTTCCAACCGATTGCGATAGCTCCTGTACCGAGATTCCCTGAGCGACTCCGACTTGCCCGGGCCCTCCCTGTGTCCGGCCCTGGTCTTCGCCTGTTGCCGACGCTCTGGTTCTTCGTCTGTTGCCCGAGCCCTGGACCTCGTGCCGCGCGCCAGATCTCTTGTCCCGTGCCCGGGTCGTTCGGTGCCCGCGTCCGCCTACCAGCAGCGATCGGGCCGACCACCTTCTTCCACCTTTCCATAAGCCCGATAGAATCTTCCTTCAGCGATGGCGCCAACAGTGCTCTCACATCGGCTACCCTGTACCCGGGCCCTCGTCCTCGGCGTGCTCGCGTACGGGTCCTTGTTGGTCCTCGTGTCCGGGTCCGGTCAAACAAACTTGCGATCGGCTAAGAACAAACCGATAATATTTTTTTAGTCGATGATATGATAAACAGATAAAAAGCCAGCCGACTGATAAATAAACACTTGGAGCCATCGGCTAGTGGCCGAATGATATAGTAGATAGGCAAAATAATGAACATATAGTGCAGTCGGCTTATGTAGTACATAAAAGAATTGCAATATAAGTTACCAATTACTGATAGAACATGTGTATCGGCTGGGAAGCGATGATGAGTGTAAGACAAAGACCGCAATCGGCTGTGATAACAGATAACCTATCGGCTAAGCGGCCCCGATAGAACATCGCATAAAACCCATCGACCCATTAAGGATAAACTTATCATTATCAATCTAGTAGTTCAAACCTAACTGATGCAGCACAGATTATAATGATATAAAGAAACCTCGATGAAGATAGACCTAATGCACAACTGTGATGTAATAAGATAACTTATCGGCTATACATTCCGGATAAGACACTTGCATGGAAACCATCAACCTAGCGCAGAACGATTTATCAGAGCAGTTTAGTAGGTCGGACCCAACCCCGATGCAAGCACAAACTGATATAAATCGCTCGCCAGTAAACGCCGATGAAGACTATTGCACGCGTGATGTGGTATACCTAATCGGCCTAAGAGATCGAACCGAACCATGCAGCCGTAAACAGAGCAGATAACACCTGAGGTAAGGGTGACGAGTCTTACCCTCTCGCAGGAGTTTCGGACCTAACCGATGCAGCCGCCGCTCGAGAGCAAGAACCCGTCGAAAGGGTGGCGATGCGTCGAAGTTTATTGATCGTTGTGATAATTTACAAGGTGCCCGGGCGTACGTATTTATACCCGAGTTACATGAGTCCTTATAGGACACGGAATAGGACTTTCCTAACTAGAAAAGGAAAACTAACAGACCTGATCGGACAAGAGATCAGGTTTCTAAAAAGATAAAACTATCTAATAGATATAGATAGAATAACTGCCATAACGTGGTCTTCACGATTCCTTCTCAAAATCGGTTTCTTCTGGATTAATCCTCGGTTGATATATAAGCTTCTATCTTTACCGATCTGATATGAGCCGTGCCAAATTTTGGCGTTAACAAGCAGACACCCCCAATATCTGCACTGGTCAGAGATGTCCATCACGTTCACCTGCGTGATCATCCAGATCGGGTTTCGAACCCGGGACGCTATCCACTCGTCCGTTGGACCTAGTCTGTCAAGAACATCAAGTTGAAGAAGGTCTCTCATACGGGAGGCAACGCGCTTTTCAACATCCTATTTGGGCGCCCAAGACACTGGGATGACAGAAGATTCCTCGTTCAGATTACGGCCGAGTACGGCGCCCTTCCATGGGATAATTCCCGGCCTATCTTCAACACCACTCAGGCAGTATCACCTTGCCAGTCACCTCGGCATGCGGATAATTTTCCGCATGGAGAACATTTGCTTCGAGGTCGCCGACTTCGGAGACCGCGTACCACGTGATACTCGGACGACCGGCGTCGCAAGTATCATTGGATGCAACTATACATACAGGTGCTTCAAGATGCCCAGGGGCTAGCCGTAGTCCTCTCCTCGCATGCGTGTCAAGCAGTTGCACACTGCGACAAGGAGAGTGCACGAATTGGCTCAATCACAAGAGGCAGTCCGGCGCTAACTGCATTCAAGCAACGTCATACAGCGAAGTCGGGAGAATCCAGGTTCGGCAAAAATACAGCGACAGTGGGAATTTTACAGCGACTGACACAAAGGCAGATCCCGACCTTCCGACCTCAAGCTGCTCTAGTCAGAGACTGAACTCGACCCAAAAATAGGAAGCACGCGCTACGTACACTTCCTCTAAGCAACAAGGATATCTTCACATGGATCCCCGTACGCTGCCGAGCGTACAAGTTCGGACAATTATGTCGACGGTTTTCTCTTAACGGATTCGGATGGCGCTGAGGCTGGCGTCGTACTGAGTACTCACTGGCGAAAAACTGAACGTACGTTCACATCCATTCTCGGCTTCACAAGTATCGGAGTACGAGGACTATCCACAGGCTCCACATTGCTATTCTTGGCATACCTGACTGGTTGTGCGCGGTTCTCAACCGTGGTGAACAATCATGAAGGCTGACTGTTCGACGATACATGGCGGCATAGCTGTCAGGAATCCGCAGTTGGAAAGCAATTACGCTAGAGTAAACGACGTCGCTACGTCAATCCAATGTCTACAGATGATTGCAAAATATGGAATCCAAGCGAGAAGTGAAGTTCCGGAAGGGATTTCTTTGTCGAGCAACCTACGAGCCGTCAGTCAAGAAGAACCGACGCCGGAGCTCGGAGGCGAACTATCCCACGCGCAGACGAGGTGCGCCTAATATGTCAAGATTGGCGGACCCTGTCTTCAAAATTCCTCCTCGGACGATGATCTCCCGTAAGATCGCAGCCAGCGACTAGATCACGTTGAGCACAAGATTTTCCTAAGTCGTTGGGGGAAACCTGTCCGAAGAAGTACACTCGGTTCTCATCGCGCTGCGTACCAACCAGGAGGATAGTGCTCACAGTCGATCTACTCGGATATTGGCAACACACTGACATCCAGGAAGTTATCGGCAAGGCTTACGGAAGGATTTTCTGGCCAACAGGCAGTAACAGATCAAAATACATTGTTCGCTACATGCGAGGTTGCCTAGTATTACACAGACAAATAAATCTCTAAGCAAGAACTCAAACAATCCCAATCTCTTGGCCTTTGCCAGTATGGGGCTTGACATGGTCGGACTCTCAATCGAAAGGCGCCAAAGGTTTCACAACTGGTTCGTCCGTGGAACAAATTCACCAAGTGGATTGAGGCAAACCCGTGCACATGCGCTATAGCAAACGGATTGATCATAGTATATTAACCGATCAGGGTCCTAACTGCATCATCACCCGACAATGCACTCAGTTACCAGGCGGTTGTTTTCAAGATTTCTTGTGGACTGTCGGATCAGCTATGCGTCGTGGAACAGCCAGGAGCAACGGGCAGGTTGAATGAGCAACAATGGTATGGTCTTACCAGCGTATGGCTGGATTTTCGACGCTAAACATCCGCGGGCGGGGGTCAACATCATCCATCTGTTCTCCTGTCTCTCAAAACCACAGTTAGTCGGCCCGCAACAAAGGGCAATCCTTCTTCATCAAATACGGTCTCGAGCGCTGTGCCTACGACATCGAGTAGGAGTTTGGCTATCCGCGAGTTCGGCTTCACTCAGAAAACATCTTAACAATACTCATTGGCTGTGATCGAACTATGATCATTGAAGAAGCGAGGGTATCACAACAATCAGTTGCAAGGTATTCTTCAGTCGCCCTACCACAATCAAATGTCCGGGCGCGCTTTTGGTCGGATGATCTCGTCTTGAGAAAATACAACCACCAATGCAGGCACAAACTATTCCATTGAAGGCCGTTCATTAATGCCGAAGGTACGGGCCAGGCCTACCACTGAAGCCGAAGATTGTGCCTATTAGGCAACTTTATGGAATTGAAGCAGCTCATGTCTTTCTGATACCTGACGTTTAACAAATTTCATGTGTATAGTTTGGTTACTTGACTCATTACGTTGTTTTAACTAAGTAAGTGAGTCGGGGCTGCATTATTATATGTTGCTTGTCAAATATAACGAGCCTATTTTTAACTTAAGTTATGAAAGTTCTACAAGCTTTCTATGTCTGCTGAGTAGCAGACTTTCTGCGGTGAACGTTTTCTATTAAGTTCCTATAGATACATCGTGCACGGATCCTTGGTGTAAAGCTAATGAACAACTGATGTAATGAAGTCTAAAGTTGGCGCACTTGCACATATATTTAACCATGTCCTTCAATAATCTACATACACCGACTGATGATGTACTGTTTTTACAAACAGGATCTCGGGATAATTTTATGCAGCTCGGCCATTGCCTTGAGCCATCAGCTCCAGCGCCTCTCAGGAGTTGTCTCCGGCGAGCAAAACCCCTCCCGATTGCTTTTTCTTTTTTTAACATCTGCTGAGGTAGATGGCCTTGATCATTGTAGGGTTCGGGCCTACCGACAATGACGTGTCATCGGTACCTCTCAAGGGACTCGGGTACATCTCAAGCACCTCCATTGGGCGATGAGCTCGCAGGCTGGTTCCATGGGGGATTCATGATGCAAAAGGAGCCTCTACGGATCTGAGAGGGCCTCCCGTGACTCCTCTGACGAACTTTCATCCTCTGTGTAACGCTGAAATGGCTTTGGGAATTGGCTCTAGCAGACCCAGGTTCATCGCAGTAAACTGTTAGGTATAAGATGAGATGGAGTAATTAATGTTGTTACGATCATTGTCAGAAGGAGACAGTACTGTCTGTCGGCCTCCCCAACTGGCTACGCTCTCCAGTCTTGTTTTTTTTCATCGAGCTTGGCATTGGCGTCTTCACTAAGGCTTCGCTCTCGTCAAGCTTGGATGCTGTTTGTCAGGTGCGAACCTTGTCTTTTTCAAGTTCGGCTCCTGGCTCTCCGGACTCCTTCAGCTGTTCTTTTCTCCCTCCGGTTCGGTCTTCAACTGGCTTCGAGGGTCATGACAATTGTCAAGAACTCGATGTTGCATCAAATACAATAGGCAGTCGGGAATAACACAACTGGAAGAATATAATTAAGTTTGGTCAGGAAGAATGTTCCTGGAGGCTCACTTCTTATTCTTGGCTTGGGTCCAAGTGTTCATCCAAGCTGGGTGAAAGCCTCCCTCAGGCAAGATTCCTCTCCTGGTGCGCGTTCAATTGCTTCAAGGCCGAGTTGGGTCCAATCTTGGAGTTAGGGGGCGATTGCAGGTCCAGGCACCTTGTGCATTTCTCAGCGATACATCTCTGCTTAGTGAGACAAGTCAAAGCAGAGTCAGCGTCAGAACACTACCGAGATTACAATGGAGGAAGTCACACCTGAATCCTGGGTAAGCGGCATTGTGGCACGAAGAATTCTTCACGTCCTTTTTTGCTGCAAC